>JAODAL010049098.1:0-28451 GCA_025379985.1 Phyllomedusa bahiana
GTTTTTTTTTTTTTCCCTAGAGGAGAGTGGAAGAACATAGGACTAACCCTTTGGAGATTGTGTTATGACCTGTACCCCTCATATTTGTATTTCCAGGTATATAGGGGTTTCAGGTGGGTAGGTAGGCAAGGCCCTAGATAGACAAGTAAACGGGCAAGGCACCAAGTAGGTAGGCCCAAAGTTGTTAGGTAGAACTCTATTAGTTTGGTAGGCCTTAAGTAGGCAGATTGGCAGGTAAGTAGTCCGAGGTAAGTAGGCATTAGGTCATAGTTAGGTAGATTGGCCCCAGACAGGTAGGTAGATTTGCCCCAAGTAGTTACGTAGGCAATAATTAGGCCCAAAGTAGGTAGGTAGTATATAGGCCCCAGGTAGTTAGGTTATAGGTAGGTAGGTAAGTAGGTAGATTGGCCCGAGGTAGGCAGTAATTAGGCCTCAGGAAGGCAGGCAGTAGATAGACCAGCAGGAGTTAGACCTCAGCTAGCTAGGATGTAAGTGGGCCCCAGATAAGTAGGCAGTAGTGTGCCCCAGGAAGGTAGGTGGTAGTGGGCCCAGGTAGGAAGGTGGTAGTGGACCCAGTTAGGAAGGTGATAGGCTGGGCCCCATTACTCAAAGAAAGAAAAAAATAAAAATAAACTCACCTCTCGTCTGTTGTAACAAGCAGCAGGCCTTCTTCACACTGTTAAGCCCAGCGTAGGTGGTGCTATGATGTGACGTTATCATGCCAACCATGTCAGCACTAGGGGCCGACACCTGGTGGGCTTAAAGGGAACCTGTCACATAGGTTGTGCCCCCCTTGCTGAGGGCAGCACAAGGTAGTGTCAGACCTGCTGTTTCCAGCACTGTGTCCCTTATTCTGTAAGATGCAGCAGTTTTAGAGCATTTACCCCTCAAATCTTATTCATGAGTAGGTGGTAGCTCCACCCACTAAAGGTTTGCTTCGCCCACTGACAGTTATTCACATGTTTCTACCTATTCAAAGTAATAGGTTTATCAGTTGAGGTGTGAGAGGCTAGCCTTAGGTGGGCAGGGTTTGAAAAAACTGACACTCTGAAGGACTCTTTGAATGACTCTTCTGGCTAAAAACTGCAGATTTGAGCATTAAATGCTGTAAAACTACAGCATCTTACAGAATAAGGGACACAGCGCTGGAAACAGCAGGTCTGGCACTACCTTGTTCTGTCCTTAGCCAGGGGGGCAAAAACTACGTGACATGTTCTCTTTAAGACCTTAGACATGGTCCGCTAAGACCGCACAGTCCCAAGAATTGGGGGCAGGGGCATTCTGAGGCAGGATGCAGCGCTCAGGCCCCCTGTGGCAGTAGACCCTCTCGCAGCCACTATGGGTACTATGCCGGTTGTTCTGCCTCTGGTGGGGGGGGGGAGGGAGATACCAGGCAACATAACAATGTGCAGCACTGTTCCTTAACCCCTTTCATACCATGGTCAAATTAACCATGGCACCAAGGGTGATTAAAATGCTGTAATGGGAGCTTTCTTCAATCCTGTAAACTGCAGTAAACGGCAGTTCCCGGTTGTAACTACGAGCTATCACCTGGTGCTTGTGAGCACGTTCCATTCCCCCCAATACTGACTCCATGACATAACTGTACATCATATGTTGGTAGGGGGTTAAATCAAGACAATTTGCAAATATATGTTGAAGCAATGAAAATAGTTGCAAAGATGCACATTTTTATTAACACTTAGAGGACATAATCACATTTTAGGGCTTTAAAAAGTAAAACAGTTCAATATGCACAGGCTTGTCTTACAATATATGAAGTGAAATAGTTTTAATCCCAGTAACACCTTGTTTGCCTTGACTAGGTATGTATGTACTGCACGACAAGTAACATGATGCACTGAAACACATTGGTGGTCCATCTAGTTGGATGTGTTCTTATTTCGTAACTTCATAAATATTAAGAATTCAGCAATCTTTTTTACTCTCAGAGGCCCCAAGGCCATGTAGAAAGTGATTTGTTGTGTAGAGAATAAGGGTAATAATGAAGCTCTGAATACATTCCTTTTTAAAAAAAAAAGTCAGCAAAACATATGAGTATCAGTTTACATGTTTCCTGGTTCCAAAACATGAAACTTTGTGAGGGTTTTACATAGAGTCTAAAACACAAATCTACAGGAAAATAAATCATGAGTATGGTCATTTACCAATCTGTTTTATAATGCAGTGGAACATTCATTGTACCCATGTTTTACCAAAAATCTGCCAGAACGTCCTATGCAAACATGGAAAAGGATCTTGTCTCTTGAATGTTGATATGTTCATTTGTTACAAAGACACAATGACTTGTATATTTACAAACCTCGCATTCTGACACCTCCATATTATATCAAGGGCCAATTGAACGGGCTTTTATCATATGACAGTGCCCACATTGGTTTTTCTTGTTTGTTTAGGATATGTTCTTCTTGCCTTTTACCAGTCCCCTTGCTCCCTCAATCACCAGTTTTGTTACACATCATATTGGTGGGTGTACAAGGTAAGATTAATGGTATGGATTGCCATAGGTTCCTCTCTGCAAATTCCAAAGGGATAGGAACCGTATCTTGGATTTTGATTGGCTGCTATAAAATCAAGTATTTTGATGGGTTTTATTTTCACTTCAGAGGAATCAGCAGCCAGAACAATTCATTGCTTTGGAGCCACAAGGGAAAAGCTACTGCGGGAGGTAGTAAATAAGACCAAGCAGAAGTTTGGTTAAAGGGAATCTATTGCAATTTTTTTTTACTAATTAAAACAAGACCCTGATACATATTCTTTTTTTCTTAGCTGTTTTTATGTTCTGATTGCAGATTTCTCAGTTGAGCTGTTTGTATATGATTGTGGGGACAGGTTTCTTGCCTGCACTGCTTTAAGCAGCATTTAGAGAGATGCTTTACAGCAGGTTCACGTACTGTATATAGGATTCTGTGAACAGAAGCAGTCCCAT
Source organism: Phyllomedusa bahiana (assembly GCA_025379985.1). Classification (NCBI taxonomy): domain Eukaryota; kingdom Metazoa; phylum Chordata; class Amphibia; order Anura; family Hylidae; genus Phyllomedusa; species Phyllomedusa bahiana. Next base: position 2,951 of record JAODAL010049098.1, read on the forward strand.
TGACTTCTCTAGGAGAGTTTTCTAGGCATGCTCTGTGACCTCGAAAGCAAATCAGAGTGCAGGGAGTGGAAGACGGGGAGCTGTGGCTATCTCCTAATGTGACTGTGTTATCTATACACATTGATACACAATCAAATATCAGCAGCACTCTACTAGCACTAAAAACAGTCAAAAGAAACATACAAATTATTGGAAAAGCATTTCTGCTACTTTATATACATGAAAATTTTAGGTTCTTAGTGTACATTTTTTATCAAAACTGTAAAAAGCCCACCTGCTGACGCCAATGTGGCCTCAATCCAGATGGGAACCTACTCTGTGTTTCCTCTCTTGATGCCTGTTCAGATCTCCACATTTCATTGAGAGAAGATTCCAGCTACACGTCCATCTGCACAGGTTTTTAAATCAATGCAGAATAGCTTGCAGCTGGAATCTTCTCTCCCTGAAATGTGAATATTGTGAAACAATGTTTTTAGTACCCTAATTGTAGATATGGTCGAGAATGTTCATTTTGTGCAGATCATACCCCATAATCTGATATTTTAAAAGGTCAAGCCTGTTTGGCAAATCTATCAAGAGAACTAATTCAAAAAATCTCAGACTCCAGAAAGATGGCTAAGAATACTCGCCTTGTTAGTAGGGTATCCAGACAGGGCAAAGTTAATGTTACAGTGGTATACTATTAACCTAACTTGACTCCTATTGAAAGTCTTAGGTATGTAGTAAAAATCATCAATATATAATAATTAAATAGTTTCAGGAAATTTCCCACTTAATCACTCATCAACAATGTTTATAGCTTGTTACCAAGGGATACGACCTGGAGTTCAGTTTCAAATATTTGGTCAGGCATGCTCAGTTCCAGCACTAGGAAGGTGAGCTATAACTCTATGAAGCAGCAGGAGTTTGTAGGGGGTGTAAATAGAAGCTAATGTTAGAGACTCTGTAGTGAGGGAACATAATATGAGATGCACTAGAAGGTGGAGACTTTGGGTTTCATGTATGAAAACTATCTAGTTCTAAGATTTTCTTTTTGCCCATAGCAACCAATCAGAGCTCCCTTTTAATTTTATATAGTGCTCTGAAAAAAATGAAAGGGGCACTCTGATTGGTTGCTATGGGCATCAACGTAAGTCCTAGAACAAGACAGTTTTCATATGTGTTCCCCTTGGTCTTCAGCAGCAAAACAAATACAGGGATATAAATAGTCTGGAATAGATATCCACAATGCATGATGGGTACTGTAGCCTGTTACCGACACGAGCTGCTGCTGAAGCCATGCCCACATCGCTGCACTGAGGAGGAGCACATAGGGCGACATGTATGATTCTCGCCACGTCGGGTCGCACCTTTCCGGCAGTTTTCCGGCGAAATCTGCGCCTGATTTATGCCGGCGCCGGGGCGCGCTCATACATATCATGTAAAGTCCGCCGCGCCTCGCCAGTGTGTGAGGCGCAGTGCGGACCTATAGGCGACAGTGCGGGCTGCGCCTAAGATTCGTCGCCTGAGGTAGTGCGATCATATATGCGGGGAAAAGTCCGCCGTGCCTCGCCAGTGTGTGGGGTGCAGTGCGGGACATAGGCGCAGTGCGGGACTGCGCCGAACATCTATTCCGATTCGAGAAATCATTAAAGATATCCGTGCGGAGTATGAATCCAAAAATCGCCTTTATAAAGGAGTCAAACATTCTCTGAAAAAGAGCTGAAACCTACTAAAAAAATACGTAAATAACATCACTTTCCAAAAATCTAGAACGCCGCTGTATCGGGAATTTGGATATTGGAAATTGCTGGGAAATACAGTAATTAAAATTCTGTAAGCTATTCTCATTGGTCGGCAGAAGCCATGCCAATCAAATAGGAGGACAGTGAACCATATAACCTATGGAGGGAAGTATGAACTAATCAAATTCAAAGGGGGACAGTTCAAAATACAGTAAAAATGCAGAAAAGAGCTGATTGGTTGAGGAGCGGGGCGGCAATCCGGCCAATCAGAATAGGAGCGACAGGGACCCAATTATAATCTATGGAGAAGTTAGAACACCAATCCAAAATCAAAGGGGGGCGGACGTTCAAAATACAGTAAAATGCAGAAAAAGAGCTGATTGGGTTTGAACTAGCGGGGCTTGGCTACCCCCGGCCAATCAGAGCGCGAGCTACTTGTCCCATTATAGTCAATAGAGAGATGGGGGCAATGAAATCTCGGCGCTCAGCGCCGTGCGGCATGGAGTATGATAAAAAAAAAAAATCATTTTTATTAAGTGTAAAATATCATCTGTAAAAGAGCTGACACCTTCTATAAACATAAATCAATTAAATCTCGAACAACGCATTTGTCGCCGAGACCGGCGCTAAAATCAGGAATTGGGACATAGAGAATTCCCGGAAATTCAGTAATTCAAATTGTTTAAGCTCTTCTCATTGGATGGGACCATAAACCAGCCAATCAAATAGAGCGACAGTGGCCCATTCTAACCTATGGAGGAGTATTGCCCAAATCAGAATGGGAGCGACAGGACCCATTATAACCTATGGAAAATATTGACCAATCATTTTCAAAGGCGGGACAGTTCAAAATACAGTAAAAATGCAGAAAAGGGCTGATTGGTTAAAGCTAGCGGGGCTTTGGCAATCCCGGCCAATCAGAGCGCGAGCTACTTTCTCATAGAGTTCAAATGGGGAAAAGAAATTGCAGAGCGAGCTCTGTTTGTGATTGGCTAACTTAAAAGAGGCGCGGTTATTTGGACCAATGGGAGAGCGAGCGACGCTCTTATGGGTTTTCTAATGCAATCTGGAATAAAACTACAGAAGTTGTACCGATCTGTATATAAAATGAATAATAATATGTGGGTAAAGAAAAAAAAATATTAATTCAATAAAATCATGTTTATTTCTTTATTTTCATTACACCCATACTATTGATCCTTGGCTAACGAAAATAAAGAAATTAAAAATGATTTTATTGAATTAATATTTTTTTTTTCGTTACCCCCATATTATTGATCATTTATATACACATCGGGACAACTTCTGTAGTCTTATCATTTGATTTCGGCCATGTACAGTTTTATTCCAGATTGCATTAGAAAACCCATAAGAGCGTCGCTCGCTTCCCCCCCATTGGTCCAAATAGCAGCGCCTCTTTTAAGTTAGCCAATCACAAACAAAGCTCCTCTGCAATTCTTTTTCCCATAGAACTCTATGGGAAAGTAGCTTGCGCTCTGATTTGCCGGGATAGCCAAGCCCCCGCTAGCCCCAAACCCAAACAGCTCTTTTTCTGCATTTTAAATGTATTTTGAACTGGCCCGGGCTTTGAATTATGATTGGTCAATATTTCTCCATAGGTTATAAAGGGTCCCTGTCGCCCATTCTGATTGGTCAATACTCCTCCATAGGTTAGAATGGGCCACTTCGCTCCTATTCTGATTGGCTGTTTATGCCGACCAATGAGAAGAGCGTACAGGGAAATTTGAATTACGTATTTCCCGGGAATTCTCTATATTGGGAATTCCCGATCTAGCGCCTGTCTCGCGACAATCGCGTTGTTAGGGATTTGACTGATTTATTTTTAAAAGAAGGTTTCAGCTCTTTTAAAAGATAATATTTTACACTTAATAAAAAAGATTTTTTTAATCATACTCCATGCCGCACCGGCGCTGAGAGCCGAGATTGCATTGCACCGATCTCTCCATAGACTACAAAACGGACAAGTAGCTCGCGCTCTGATTGGCTGGGATAGCCAAGCCCCCGCTAGTTCAACCAATCAGCTCTTTTCTTTATTTTTACTGTATTTTGAACTGTCCCCGCCTTTGATTTTGATTGGTTCTAAAATTCTCCATAGGTTATATGGGTCCCTGTCGCTCCTATTTTGATTGGCTGAGATAGCCAGCCCCCTCTAGCTCAACCAATCACTCTTTTCTGTATTTTTACTGTATTTTGAACTTTCCCCCCTTTGATTTTGATTGGTCTATATTTCTCCATAGGTTAGAATGGTCCCTGTCGCTTCTAATTCTGATTGGCCAAGATAGCCAAGCCCCGCTAGCTCAACCAATCAGCTCTTTTCTGTATTTTTACTGTATTTGAACTGTCCCACCTTTGATTTTGATTGGTCAATAGTTCTCCATAGGTTTTAATGGTTCACTGTTGCTCCTATCTGATTGGCTGGTTTAAGCCGACCAATGAGAATAGCTTCAGAAAATTTGAATTACTGTATTTTCCCGGCAATTTCCAATATCCTAATTCCCCGATATTGCGCCGTTCTAGATTTTTGGAAAGTGTTTTTTTTTAAATTATTTTTTATTTTTGAGGTTTCAGCTCTTTTTCTGAGAATGTTTTCTGCCTTTATAAAGGCGATTTTTTCGGAATCATACTCCATGCCGCATGGAGCTGAGAGCCGAGATTTCTGTTGCGATCTTCTATGTTTCCTCTCATGTTTCGTTCTCGCTTCACTTCGCCTCCGCCGGATCATTTAGACCAGAATCAACCCACACCATGCCCACACCACGCCCACACCGTGCCCATTGCACGTCCCTTCATGTGAGGCGCAGCCGAAAGTGACGAACGCTGCGCCTAACATCGCATCCCTGCGTCCTACAGCGGATTAGGGCCGGTGCGGCGCAGGATACGCCAGAAATCGGGCGAAAAGCCCGTTCATACATGTCGCCCATAGTGTTTAAGGGTTTGTTTACACGGTGTGTTGACTCCGTGTTGGGAAACTTTTTTAGATGCGTTTTAGATGTGTTTTTGATCTGTGTTTCCCTAAAGGGGCCAAACACGCATCTATCACTGTGTAGAGTGATTTACATTGCTTTCAATGTAAAACACACATTGGGGCTCAAACGAGTGATCATAGATGCATGTTTACTTCGTCTTTGTGATGCATTTTTTCGGATCCGTTCAACATGTCAATTCTTGATCCATTTTACGCAGCAGACACCCTATTTAAAATGATAGGGTACTTTCTGCTGCTAACATGCGTGTTGGATACATGTTGGATGCAGTTTACGCATTGTTTTTTAAAGCATTTTTTTTTTATCCAAAATGGATTCAACATGCCGTGTGAACATACCCTAACAGTGTGACCAAATTTAGCAAATATACATGTTTAGCGCGCATTCTCATGGCACAGGACAAATACTGGTCGGTTTGCCGGACGGTATTTGTCCTGTTTTGCGGCCGTCCCCACGACCGCGGAGAGGACAGCTTTTCTGTGTGAGGATCTTAGGAGCTATATGCTCCTTTTCCTGATGGAATGCTAGACCGCAGTTATTGTAGCCTACCAATCATTGTCCCCTGAGGAAGTTCGGGTAGGCGCCGAAACATGTCGGGACTCCTGTAAAGTAAGGCTTATTTTCCTTACCCTATGCTATATTCAAACTGTTAAGGGCAATTTAGGGCAAGTTATACCAGGGTCAGGTTCCAGTTGGGATCGTCCTTATCAGGACTAGTGTTGAGCGATTTTTATCGACAAAGTTGAAATTGGCAAGGTTTTTATGGTGATCGAAATTTCCAGATCATGCGATAATTAAGGTTAAAATCTGAGCATCATCTATTAAGATCATGCCTTTTTCGGCGCTTCCTGTAATTTTGGGGGCCAGCAAATCAGATTACAGAATAGAGCAGGGTGAGATTTTGTGTGCAACGTCATGACTGGGATGTGTATGGTTGCGATTGGCTGGGAAAAAACACATGACCCGTTTTACATAGAACAGCGTTTCCTGTTTCAGCCTCAGTGTCTCTCAGCGTCTCATAGGGATAGGACCTGCGCTCTGCCTGTGGCCAAACAGCTCAGCGAAATTAGTCTATTCTGCACAGAGAAAACCTCTACTAATTTGCTGTGATCCTTCCAATTTAGTTTGATTAGAGATTTGAAGATTTTTTTGTAGTTAGCTAGAGAATTTTAAAAGCAGCATCTACCGCTGTAAATTCACGGCGGTGGGAGCGTGGGGGGGGGGGCGCGGGCGAACACAGACAAGCTCTGTCTATAGAGAACACTGGATAAAGTTCATCAAGACTTAGTGTAGACATTGTAGTGGAATATCTTTATTATTAACAGTTTGCTATTGAAATATTTCCTGTATATTGGGGAGCCTGAACTTTTATTTTGGGTACACATCATTTCTAGTAACGCAGGTCTCTTTGTTGCTGCAAAACTCCACTTTTATTATCAGTAGACATGTCAGATAGGTGTTCATTTTCAATTTTACCCATTACACCTGTGACTGTTGATATATCCACCTTGCAGTTAAATTACGAAAACATCACAGTTACGTGTTTTTTGACTTTTGCGCACCCAGCATTGTTCATTGACGCAGCATCCACGTAAATCTTAGAACAGCAATCTATATTTTCCACAGGTGAATTGAAAGGTGCAAAAAATACCGTTTATTTTACCAAAACATAACAGTTACGTTTTTTTGACTTTTGCGCACCCCGCATTGTTCATTTACGCAGCATCTACGTAAATCTTAAACAGCAATTCTATATTTTACCACAGGTTGAATTGAAAGGTGCAAAAAATACGTTTATTATACCAAAAACATAACAGTTACGTGTTTTTTGACTTTTGCACACCCAGCATTGTTCATTGACGCAGCATCTACGTAAATCTTAAAACAGCAATTCTATATTCACCCACAGTGAATTGAAAGGTGGGAAAAAATACCGTTTATTATACCAAAACATAACAGTTACGTGTTTTTTGACTTTGGGGCACCCAGCATTGGTCATTGACGCAGCATCTACGTAAATCTTAAAAACAGCAATTCTATTTTTCCCCACAGGTGAATTGAAAGGTGCAAAAAAAAACCTTTTTAATTATACCAAAACATAACAATAGGGTGTTTTTTTGGACTTTTGCCCGCCCAAATTTTGTTGATAAACCCCTGCATTTTAAATTTTGAATCCAGCAATTTTTTTTTTGTTTAAGGGATTTAAAGAATAGCTGTGTTTTCCGTCTTTTTAATAAGAGATTTTCCCAAAAACATTCCATACCTTCTCAAATTTTTATATTTCGGAACATGGAGCGAAAGCGGGTTGGTAAGGGGAGCAAAGGGGGGGTAGAAATATGGAGGTGAGGTACGAGGGGAAAGGTGCTCCTTCCAGTGCTGGCGACAAACCATGCCAGGGGATCGCCCATTGCGGGGACCGTCAGGCCTGTAAATCCCCTGGGCGGGGCCCCCTGTGAATCTAAGAAACGAACCCCCCCGAACGCCCAATCTGTCCTTCAGGGGGTTAATCAACTTGCACCCTAGAAAGTCTTACCCCCCGTCCTCGCAGCCCAGGGCCACAAATTCGTCATCACATCATCAGAAACCCCGTCCAACAGAAGCACCCCCAAATTCAACCGTGTAACCCACCACTGTGCATAATCCATTGTCTGAAGACCTTTTTGATAAACAAATGGTTTGGGGTAAAAAAAAAGGCATTTTTAAAAGATAAAAGGGGATAATTTATCTGCTCTGACCCCCCCTTTTAACTGATGCCATCAAGGAGGTGAAAGGAACCCGGGGTCAATCGCAAAAATCCCGGGGGGGCCCCGGCAACGGTTTGCAGTGCCCTTGTTTTGTAGCCCGCAGTTTTCTGGAGGGCAAAAAGTCGGGAAACGACAAGTCACCGTTTTTTGATGAGATTTTATGACAAAATTGCGGACCCCATCCGGGTCTTTTCCGCAAAATTTGCTTGCGAGCGCTTCATCAGGGGAAAGAGGAGGAAGAAAATTTGGGGTAGTGTCAATATGGTCCCCCCCAAAAAAAGGGGAGGGGGCGGTCGCAGAAGTCCCTGATATATTCCCCCCCAGCCACGGTCAGCCCCAAACCCCGCTCCCCCTTTTTCCCCGAAAAAAGGGGTCCGGGACCCCCCAACCCTTTGGCCTTCTTTAAGCAACCCCCTCTGATTCACCTAGCGATGTCAATGCCCCCTTTCCGAAAACCCGCATAAGTAGAGGCAAAAACCCTTAAAGGGGTTTAACCACCCCAACAGGTCTAGTCACATCACGAATGCATGAGTTAAATGGGGGGAAAATTTGGCCCAAAAAAACCCCAGCCCGGGACGCCCGGGGCCTCCAACCAAAAACAAAACCCCTCTGTCCCCCCCGCCCCTCCTCCTCCGCCCCCAAACCAACCGTTCCTCAGTTTCCCCTTCCTCTCAGAGTCATAAACAGGGATCAGCCCCGTTTTCAGCCCCACCGTCGCCCGAGTCCCAAACCAGAAAACCAAACCCAAGAGACCCCCCCTACCCCTTCTCCCTTCCGCCATTTAAACGACCTCATGACGTACAGCGGCCCAGTCTAGCACCACCCCTTCTTTTCTTCCGGGTTTTGGGGAGCAAAAAAAACACTTTAAAACCCAGACCATCCCCAAACCCAAAAAGGGCCTGAATGCCCGAAATTCCCCATTTTTGGCCCTTGGAAAGGGTGCCTTCCCGTCTGGTGGACACAAAAGGGTTCCACCACGTCATGGCCCCCCGCCGCCCCCAAAAACCAATGCCGACAGGCATTTTTTTTGCCAGAAAAGCCTCCCTCCCCTTTGGCCAGCCCGGTCATTTTAAAATTTCAACCCGCTTTTGTCTGCATCTGTGTCCAAAAAATCCATCTCCCCACCGACACATGGACAGTAAGCAGGGCCAAAGGGCCGCTAAAATCTCTTGACAGCTCACGGGGGGAGCTGGGGGATTCTCGGGGGTTTGGGGTGGCTCCCCAGGCTGGGCGCCCCGCTCTTAAAAAACCCGCAGGGAGGGGCGGGGGTTCTTTCCCCCAAGGTCCTCTGGTGGCCTCCCCCGTGCCCAGAACACCAGGCCGTGTTAAAATTTTAATCTCCCTTGGAGACCGTCCACCCCACGGGTCAGGGCTGGGGAGGGCTCTCCGCAACGAGCCCCGGGGCGGGGCCCGGGGTGACAAGAACCTGTGCCAGGAAAGGGTGATGTCGATAAGGGGCGAAATCTCTGGCCGCCCTTTAAAGATCGGAAAGGCTGGAGCACACCCCTTCCGGGCCCAAAATTCTGAACCTTGCCCCGCCAAAAATTTTCCCTAAAGAGCTACCCGGTCTGGACTGCCCGGAAAAAGGGCTCGAGGTCTGAGTTCGACTTCCGCCTTCCCCACCCTGCTTCGTCCCCCCGGGCTGCGTTGCAGCGTCAGTTTCGGCCCCCCCCCTTTTAAACCCCGCCCTCATTGTTGAGGGTGGCAACACCTGGAATTCCCCCCTCCACATGCTCAAGCGTTTTGTGGCAGCAGCGCAATGCCTTTTAGCAGTACGAAGTGACACATGGCCTGAAAAGGGCGCGGTGCGGACCTGGGGTGTTTAAACCACCAGAGTGGGGGCCCGGTGAAAGACCCCTGCACCACCTTGCCTTTTTAAAGAAGCCACCAAAATGGTCATTGCGGACAAGGGCCCTTGTCACATGAGCATTGTGGTGTTTTTAAGTTCTGGGAATGATCGTTGGACCTCTAAAAAACAACGGGTCCCGCCAGCGACGGAGGGAACGGACACAGATGCGGACAAAGGGGCCTTTCCCCTCCTCAAATCCACTTTGGCCCCACAGTTTCACAAATTTTACGGTCTTCATTTGGCATGGTTCGGGGTCCAGAAGGGTATGCAAGGTGGCCATCAGCTCTCGGGTGCACATCTCAGGCAAGTCCCCGGGGTGTGTTGGGAAACTGTGGGGCCCAGGGAGCGGGGGAGGAGGGAAAGGGGGGAGGATGGGATTTCCCAGACACCGATGTTACCGACGTCCCCCCCTTTGGGAAAAAGGTTTGGGGGAATTTGAAAGGGAAGGAGGGAAAATGGGGGAAGATCATTTGGGTAAATGCCCCTCGGGCCCAGAGCCCTTGGGGGAATTTAAGGTTTCCCTCTCTCACATGATGCTTGGGTGCTCCCTTTTTCCCCCAACATGATCCTCGCATTAAGGCCCCTCAAAATGGGAAAAACAGTTCTGGGGGGCCACCCCCCGGATCCCCCCGGGACAAAACAAAACCAGCACTTTCCCTTTCCAAACCCCACCCAAATAGAAGTAAAATGCAGGAAATGGAGACCCTTTCTGTTGATCAAAAGGAGAAAATCTGTTTTTCATCTGCTTCACGGTTTTTCCCCAAAAAAGGGCACGGTTTAACAACATCAGCGCCGGGGACACAGTAAGTGCCAAGTAAGGGGTAACGGAAAACAGCAGGCAAGGTGGGGGAAAACCAAGGGGGGACCCTGGCAATCCCTTTTTTTACCACCTCACCAACGCATGCAATGCAGGGGAACATCCAACCACACCCAAAATCAGCTTAAAAATCAAAGGTGCCGCTCTCTGGGGTCCAACACCCCATGTTTTTTTCTTTTGGGTTTCCCACCCCCAAAAGACTTCTGGGATCCCAAAAAGGACGAATGGGCCCCAAACCGGCTCGTCACCCCCTAGAGGTGTTGTCCTGCCCAGCCCCCAGCGTCAATCTGAGGGGGACCTTCAGGGACAGCTTGGGGGTGTCCCTTAAAAGACAAAAAGCATCCCGGGTTTTCCCCCGATAATGTGGACGTTTTACTTTTATCAAGAAAATCAGGCATGGTCTCGATGATGTTTTTGGGGCCCCAATTGCCGAAAGGGCAAACCCATTAGTTGCCCTCTACTTCACATTCCTTTTTAAACAGAAATGGTCCCCCCTTGAAAAATTTTTTTTAAAATGATCATTATCTTACTGCAATTTTTATTCTCTTTCCTCTTTTTATTCTCTTTTGCTGTGAGGGGAAGTAAAAACCCGCAAGGTTTCCCTGACAACAACCGTTTCCCCTTTACTTCCCCTTTATCTTAAGAAGTTTTTTTGCATTGTCAATGGTTTTTTAGGGCATGTTTCTTTTTAGATACACTATAATTAGGGGCCTTTGGAAAGAAATGTGGCTTTTTTTAAATGGGAAATTTTTCCCTCACAATTTTTTTAAAAGTGGCTTTGGGAAATCATATTTATAATTTTTTTTGGGCATGTACTGTGAGATTTCCCGCAATAATCCAAAGGTCCTTTGGGAAAAGAAATGTGGCTTCTAAGTGGCATTTTTTTCCTCCCCAATTTTTTAAAAGTGGCTGAAAATCATTTTTTATTAAAAATTTTTTGGGGTCAGGGAGCTGGAGATTCAGCAAAAAACATGGTCCTTTTTTTAAAAAGAAATGGGGCTTTTAAGTGGCATTTCTCCCCACAATTTTTAAAAAGTGGCTGAGAATCATTTTTTTAAAAATTTTTTGGGTCATTTCTGCTTGAAATGGCAGCAATACTAAAAGGTCCCAAAATTTAAAAAAATTTTTTTTCTAACAACATTTGTTTTTTCCCCAATTGACCAAAGTTGGGTCAAGGGTCCCTTCTTTTAATTTTGGGGGATTTTGCTTTGAAATGCAGCAATACTACAAATCCTATTCTAAAAAATGTTGTTTCAAAAATACAATTTTTTCTTCAAAATTGTTTAAAAGTGGCTTCATTGGGGGGATGTTTTTGAATTTTGGGGGCATTTTTTCTGTACATGCACTATACTAACCCGGGCCTATTCTAAAAAATGTTGTTTCCTTTAAAAGACCCTTTTTCTTCCCAAATTTTCAAAAGTGGCCCCAAGGGGATGGGGCTGTCAGAAAAAAGGAATGGTAGGACCCCTGTTAATGGACACATATTGCAAAATGACTTGTTTTTTTTTCAAGATCTTTTAAAAAGGGTATCAATCCCTTTTTGAAAACAACCCATTTAAAAACAATGAAAAAAAAAAGAAATAAAGACATGGTGGGATTCCCCCTCCTTTTTTAAAAATGGTTTTTTAAATTAAACTACTAAAAAAACTTTCATGTACAAAATAGCTGGAAAAAAAAATTCCCCTGAAATTTTACAAGGGGGGTTTAAAGGGAAAAATTGACCAGATGTGGGGTTTTTCGAGGGCATGGAGTTGGAGCAAAGGACAGAGAAAAAGTACAGAGACAATTTTCCCCCAGCACGTTGAGTAAAAATGAGAAAAAGAATGCCAACAAAAGGCACCTGGGTGGAAAAAAGGGGCGTTAACCACCAGTTTTCCAAATGAACTCAATTGGGCCCCCACCATACGGAAAGGGGCATGCCTACCCAGGTCCTTTTTATGTGGGACTGAGGAAGGCTGGAGTTTTTCACAAATTCCGCTTTCCCCACTCTGCTTTTCAGCACGACAGTTTTTTTTGGCGCTCATCAAGGGGGATTTTTTAAACCCGCGTGTTTTAAAAGATGACGGGCGCCAGCCTGGGCTCTCACCGCACCCACTGTAAAATCCCCCTTGGGGCATGCTGTGGGACAGGGGCAGTTCTATCAATGTCCAGTTTTAACTAAAAAGGTGGGTTTAAAGAAATCCTTTTTTTTTAGCATTTGTAAATCCCGGGGGGCAAACAGGTTTTAAAGGTCATACCGTGGCCCCCGGGCAGGGACAGTAAAATGTCCCCGTTCAACTAAAATGGGTGGGGTTTAAAGAAATCCTTTTTTGGCACTTTTTAAAATGTGGGTCAGACAGGTTTAATGGTCATTTTTGCGGTAAAAGGGAACCAGATAAAGTTTTAAATGGGCCGTTCAACAAAAAGGGGGGTTGAAAGACTCCTTTTTGGGGGCACTTTTTAAATCTGGGGTCATGCAGGGTTTGGGGGCCATGCCCGCGTTCCAGGACAGGGAATTCAAATTTCCCTTTTTAAGTAAGATGATGGTTCAAATTTATACTGCCTTCTGGCACTTTTTAATTTGGTGAGCAGGTTTTAAAAAGGGCATGCTGTGGGAAAAAGACAGGGGTAAAATGAATGGGCTGGACTTTTTTTCTGTGATTTTATAACCTAAGTTTTTGGTTGCCTAAAAATGTTTGCCTTATTTTTTTACTGTTGGATGTTTTAAATTTCCAAACCCTTTCTCCCAGCCTTGTTTGGGGGGTAATAATGAAGGTGTTGTTGCTCCCCCCATAGACTTTAAAGGTAATTTGCTCATAATCGATGCCACTATCGAAAAACCTTATAGATTTGCGGCCGACTTTTCGACTATCCCTCGATCTCGTAGCCAACGATTCGCTCAACACTAATCAGACCAAAAATTTCCCGTGTATTAGGGCCCGGGGAATATTTGGGAAAATTTTGGAGGGCCCTTAGGGCTAGAACCATCTTTGAAATCCTGAATTTTGGCTATTTTCTTATCCTGCCCCCTGGGTAAGTGTTTTTGCGGTTTATTCATCATATGTAATACCTTTTTTGCCTTTTTTCATACCCATACCCCATTAAAAAATTTTAATCCCCATTTCCCAAATAAAAGTTAGATTTTAAATTTTTTTTAAATGTGGGCCCCCCACAATGATAGAGTGTAAATAATAAAATCTTTTTGGGCGTTTTTTAGACCTGCCCCCTAGTCTTGGATTATAGAGGGTTTAAACCTCAAAACTTTACAGATTCCCCTCCCTAAACCGGACGGAAGATTTTGCTAAGCACAATGTTTTTTTGGCCAACCGAAGGGGGATAAACTGCCCAAAAGGAAAACCCGTGCATGGGGACATGCCCTTAAGGGTATAGAAAATTTGGGTTTTACTGTTCTCTGTTGGGGAAAACCTTGGGGCTCCCTTTTTAAAATTTTTTCCTAACGCTGGAATACTCCTTTAATTCTAGAAGGTTTGAAGTTGTTTTTGTTGTTCTCAAGGCAAGAAATACTAATAGTTGGATCATGTCTTAATCTAAAACCTGTAGACAGCAGCTGATGAGGGAAAAAGTGATCAAAGAGCAGGGGCGTAGCTAAAGCCTTGTGGGCCATGGTGCATTTAAATTCAGTTTTGGGCCCCCCTACCCCCCCCGACCCTGGGTGTGGCCCCTAGTATTTAAAAAACAGGTTTTTCCCCCACTTAGCGTGCCCGGGGGATTGCGTTTAGTGTCCCCTGGAAAATTATTTTTACCTTTAAGGGGTTGGGCTAAAAAAAAAGAAAATTTTATTTTTAAAAAGGGGGGAAAAGAAACAAGTTAAAACAGTTTTAAGCGTCTCCCCCCCGATCGTCTTCCCCCACTCCCCCCCCCAATTCTTTGTGAGGGGAACGGGAAAAAAAAAAAATTTCACTTTTGTTTTTTTGGGGGGAGTTTCGTTGGAGTTTACACCCAAAATTTAAATTTTCATGTTATCTTTTGTTCTGCAGGGCACTACATATTCAAAAAGGGCCCAAAAAAAAACAGGGCCCCCATGATTACCTCATGTCACTACTATATAGTGATGGATACCCTTAAAAAACCATAAAAAGCAAGACAATATTAACAATTTAAAAATAAAAAAACAAAACCGAATAATTTCCGCCCAAAAATTCCCAAATACCCCTAAAAGGTGACCCAATAACACAACTGATACCCAAACCCAAAACAAAATACCAAGACCAATTTAAAACCCCCAATATCACTTTATTTTTACCACTAAAAAGTGACTAAATGCCACCATAAATGTTACGGACCAAAAACAAAATCCCCAAAACCCAAAATTACCAAATAAAAATAATATACCAATACCAAATAATACCCCCAACATATAAACCCCCATAAAGAGACTGAATATAACCAACGTACTGAATATAAAAACCCTTTTCACTTTTAAACCCCTATTTTTACGAAACAGGACTTTTTATAGCATTTTATAGTGTAAACAGACTCGGGGTGCAGGTTTTCATTTCCCGGGACTCACAGGTGACATCTTTTTTGATGATCTTTTTTCCTCCATCCCCGGCCTCACCCTTTCCCAGCCCCCCCCTTTCCAATTTCCTCCCCCCTGTACAAACTCCCCCCAAGGCATATAGCTCCCCATTATAGCCCCCAAAAGGTAAATTTGCCCACTGGGGCCCCATACAGTAATTGTAACCCCCCAAAAAGTGAAAGTGCCCCCCTACCCCATTACATTTGGGCCCCCCTTTTTTTACCCCTAGTAGGTAAAATACACAAAAACCCCCAAAAATTAGAAACTCCCCCAAAAATTTGGTTGGGGAGATAGGTAGATGCTCCTTTTTGGTAAAATTTGACTCTCAAAATTTAAATAAGTCCCGGTAAGTAGGCAGACTCTTCCTATTAAGTAGGTAAAGTCTAACTTCGGTTCATAGGTATTTAAGACCCTTTAGATAGATAAGCAGGTAGATAGGTAGATCCCCATTAGGTAGCTATACATGGCCCTCAGTAGGTAGGTAAGTATAAAGGTCTCTCTGACAATAGGTAGATATAAAGGTACCTTCAGAATGTAGGTATAGAGACCCCCTCAGTAATTATATAGATCCAGTATATAAGCAATTAAGTATATAGTCCCCCATCGGGTGGCATTTTAGGCTTCCTTAGTAAATAGACATATCGTTCCACATTAGGTAGCCCCTCATTAGGTATACAGGGGTCCCTCAGTAGTATATATGTATGCAGGCTAAAGTGTAGTTTTTTTTAATCTCTTTTTATTGCAATATTTTGGGAATGTGGAATGACAAAAAAAGGCAGTTTAGACGTGTGGAATTTATTTCTTCTACTGTGCTCACCATATAGAATAAATGATTAGATATATACAGCAGTCCCCGGTTTACCTACGGGTTAGGGACTGTAGGTTTGTTCTTAAGTTGAATTTGTATGTATGTCGGAACCTATATATTTACTACATGTATGGTGTGGTATGCTGGCACTTGTAGTTCCACAACCACAAATGACAGCAATTCACACCACACATGTAGTCAGTATTATATAACTAATATACAAATATAATACTGAGCAACAGAACTGACACTCAGTCTGCACTACAAATATATAATACTGACCCTCAGTTTTTAATGGTATATTTCTGGCATTTTTATGAGTTTTTAATCACTTTTAAATCCGGTTTTTGGAAGGCAAAGTGAGAAAATACTGCATTATTTTCTGCAGTAGTGTTTTTTTACTTTAATTTTGAAGCATTTTAAATAAATAGTGTTGTTATTGTGTAAAACAATATTTATGCATCACTGTCTTCTGATACTCATAACTAGAGATGGGCGAATAGATTCTAACGAAGTGGAATTCGTTTAGAATTTCAAGAAAACTTCGATTCTGAACAAGCCCCAAGTTTTGGGGTATTCGCGAACGAAGCTTGTTTTTTAATTGATAAAAGGGCTGCAGCACTTTGGGTTTTACTGGGCAAAGAATGTGGGAGAAGAAAGGCAACCCGCATACATGTGCAAATATGAAGCCAATCAAGACCGGCGGATTCTGTGACGTCCCCCGAACTATAAAGTCCGGGCGCGATGTTTTGCAGTACACTGCTTTCACTGTATTGATTAGGGAAGGTGCTGCCGGGGCTGCTCATGATTCCATACAAAAGAAACCTTTTTATACGCGTTTTTGGGGGGGTTCACAGCTTGTCTCAGAGACGCTTCTTTTTACGTTCTAATTCTGTTTTTTTGGGGTATTGGAATTGAATCCAGTGTGCGTCCAATTCCTTGCAATACATTTAATGCTACTGCTCAGTTTTTGAGCACTTTGAATACCAAAGGGTTTTATCTTAGCCTTTTGCTTTTGTATTCATTTAAAGGAAACAGCGTTTTTACAACCCAAAAAATACCACTTAATTTTTGGTTGCTCATTTTTTTTTCGCAATTTTGATCCAGGGGGTTTAATTTTAAACATTGTTCGCTTTTTTGGTCACTAAAAGAAACTGTTTTTTTCAACCCAAAAAAAGAAATTTTGCCTGTAGATAATTTCAATCCGAAGGTTTAAATTTCAATTTTTCTGTTGTTTGGGCCTAAAATACACGCCGTTTTAACACCTACAAAGCTGGTATTGTTGGCACCATTTCTTTTGCGCAATTTACATCCAAGGGGAACTAAAAATTTTTTTTGCAGTTGTATTCATAAAAAAACGTTGTTTTTCACCGCCAAAAAAGAAATTTTGCCGGACATAAAACATATCTGAAGGGTTAATTTGCGCTTTTATACAGTAAAATACACATGTTTTTAAAAGGCACATTTTTTGGGGGCAATTTTTATCCAAGGGTTTTCCCCCAACTTGTTTTTTTGGGGTTTATTGGGGTCAAATACAGGTGTGATTTATCAATACAGATTCTTCTTAAACAGAGTCGTAAATTTTTTAACAAACAGTATGCAACAGAGAGGGGGCAGGCTTTTCACATGCAGTGGGGATGGGACAAAATTCCGGACAGGGCACGGCCAGCACGCAAGGGGGCTTTCCAGCAGGGGTCACTCGGAGGCCCGAACTGGGGCCGCTGTCACTAGCGGGGCCCTGTGTTGTTCAGCAACCCAAAGGTTCTTGATTTTTTTGACAGGTCATCCACTTTGTCCCAGATGACATATGACAACCCCGCCAAATCGTGGGAATCAAAAAACCCTTAGTTGGCATGGCCCGGGGGCGGGGTCAGGCCCTCACCTGTCCTCAACCCCCTCTCTGTCCCACCCGGTTTCCCCCAGCCCCGAGATCACTATTGGCGGGCTCACACCACGTACAGCAGATGAACAATTTGAGGACAAACAGCACTACTTGGGAACGAAAGGGGGGGCCACCCCCTGCTTCTTGCAGTATTATGTGGGGAAAGGCTATGGGGTTTTTTTGGGGAGCGTAAGCCTCTGGGATACCAAGACCCTTGAGGAGGACAGCAGTGACAATAAAACACTCAATATAAACGTGGGGTTTTGAATCAGTTATCCATTACAACCAGTTTGTCAAATGCAGAGTATGGAACTTGAACTGAAGGAGACCATAAACTACGGGAAATTTGTTTAGGTGTTATTTTGCTTTCTGTACCATTGTTGGTTAAATTCAGTACAAAACTGGAATGGGGGGGAACAAAAAGAAGGAAAAAACAAAGCTGCAAAACTGGCTTTGTATGAAAAAACGGGAGGCCCTCCCCTGTTAAAGTTGGAAAAAGGGGAGGGCCCTCCCTGTTAACGGTGGAAAAAGGGTTTGGGGAGGGGGCCCTCCCCTGTTAAGGTGGAAAAAGGGGAGGCCCTCCCCTGTTTAAAGGTGGAAAAAGGGGGGGCCCTCCCTGATAATGGTGGAAAAGGGGAGGCCCTCCCCTGTTTAACGGTGGAAAAGGGGAGGCCTCCCTGTTAAAGGTGGAAAAAGGGGAGGCCCCTCCCCTGTAAGGGGAAAAAGGGGAGGCCCTCCCCTGTTAAGGTGGGAAAAAGGGAGGGCCTCCCCTGTTAATGGTGGAAAAAGGGGGGGCCCCCCCGTTTTAAAGGTGGAAAAAGGGGGGGCCCCCCCCTTTTACCTGTTCATCCAAATTTCCCCTGTTCAATAATTTCCCCCTGTTAATATATTTATTCCTCTTCATCAATTTCCCTGTTCATCATTTCCTGTCATGCCCGTGACCCGACCTTTCTGCTACTTACCTGACCTCGATCTCCGCCGCCTTGCACTGACCTGTTGGCCAGACTTAGACTACGAGTTTTCGTCTTACGATTCGTTACCTTGCTTGTTTTGCGTGCGCCACGGCTGCTACCCGCAAGCTACTTACCGCGCAGTGTTAGCGACTGGTAGACTCCCCAGCGGCAGCAATCCATCCCGCTTTGCGGCGCTCTGGTGAAAACCGACCTACTTTAGATACCGCTCCCTGGCGTGCCGCTACCGAGCCAGCTTGCGGTGTTCCAAGGAGCCCACTACCTCTTGTCGCTACAATGGCTGAAGTGAATGCAAGTTGTCTTGGGCCAGTTCTTTTGAATGGTGCAGAGTCCACCACTTGATAAAAGGGAGGGACTGCAGACCACCAACATGGACAGGAGCACGGTCAGCTTCTGCACTTAGGTATAGGCTAGACTACATACTGCTGTCTCTTGGCAATCGTTCTCGGTGAACGACTGCTGGCCTCATTAGTGGCCAATGGAGTCAGGAGTATCTGGACCGGTGTGAGTAATAGACAGGAGGTTTCTTACGGAGAGGTGAAGAAGCCATGACTGCCTGAAAGTGGGGAGGCGTTGCCACTGGGTGCTAACGCTGTTGGGAGCAGGATGGAACCACCACATCTGAAACACGTATGGTGACACTTATGGTGCAGATATTGATGCAGGGCCCGTGGTTGGCCAACTTTAGGTCCCTGGTCAACGCTTTACTTTCTGCCCCCACAGATTTTCTACATATATTTTTATGTTCAACACCTCCTCTGGTGTCCTCCGTCCAAAAACTGGCACACCACGGAACCAACCGTAAAACCGCTGATTATGTGATTTTACCCACCAAAGCGCTGCACTGACTGACTGTTACCCCAGCCGCGACCTGGTGAGCCCCATGTGCCACTACTTTCCTGGTACCTGCAAAGTGGTGTCTAGATTCGTGGGCCGTTTGGGTTTCCCAAACTCGCACCCTGCTGACGTCCGCTTCCCGGCCACACTACTGACTTACGGCATGGGTGCGCCACTTGCCTGACACCAAGCTGCTGCTCTCTTCTCCCCTATGAAGAACCCTTGTAGCACATGTTGATCTGGTCAGTGATAGCATCACATGGCTTTCCAAAACCACCAGTATGCTGATGACACCCAAATTACATATCCGGCCGCAGACATTAACTCCTCCTACTGTCCAAGATCCAGATTGTTTACGTCCCAAAGCCTCTTTCCTTCTCCCTCCTGACTCCTAAAACTTAATTGGTATAGATACGGAATGCTTCCAGGTCCCCGGACAATGTGTATCAGAGGGGTAGGGGACCGGGTAGAGGGCGCCACTTTCATCCAGGAGAAAAGTGGGCAATAAGAAGGCATGGAGTGGACCTGAAATTTTCCGTTTTGGTGGGGCCCTTTATGCTTGTTTAAAACTAGGGCACCAGAAATAACTTGCCCCAGGCCTCGCCTGCTTCTCCCTGGCTTCCCATGTGCGATCGCTACATCGATTAGTGTTTGCCTGACACCGTCCGTCCTCCTCAACTGTGTCGCTGTGCAAATCCTGACCTCGCGTCAAAACATAAACCTCCCATTGCTACCTCTCTCATCACTATTTGACCACCTTCTGCAAGAAGCCGCATAATACTTCCCCACCTCTTTTGCTGCCACACTGTCCTCCAAATAGCTGGTCCCCTCACTTGTATAAAGTGCGCAGAAGGCACAGTACAAAGTAAGATCTCTGCTGTGGGAAGCGAACGGGACAGAGGTGGGTTGAAGCACTAGTGTTGAGTGATTTATTATCGAAAAAGTTGAAATCGCACAGTTTTTATGGTGAGTTCGGAATTTTTTAGATCTGTGCGAAATTTAGGTTAAATCTGTGCATCATCTATAAGATCGCGACAATTTCGGCGCTTCCCTGTAATTTTGTTGGCGGGCCAGCATTATCAGATTACAGAATAGAGCAGGGTGGAGATGTGTGTTGCGACGTCATGACTGGGATGTGATATGGTTTGCGATTGGCTTGAAAAATCACATGAACCTCCTCGTTTACTAAACAAGCGTTTCCTGTTCAGCCTCAGTGTCTCTCAGCGTCTCAGAGCAGAAGGACTGCGCTCTGCTTGTGTACAAACAGCTCAGCAAAATTATTATATTTCTTCAAAGAAACCTCTACTATTAGCTGTGAATCCTTACAATTAGTTAGATTAGAGATTGGAAGATTTTATGTAGTTAGTGTAGAGAAATTTAAAGGAGCATCTACCACTTGTAAAGTCAAGGGGGGAGCGAAGGGGGGGCCCCCTGCGGGCGAACACAGACAAGCTCCTATAAAGAATACTGGATAAAGTTCACCAAGACTTTAGTGTATGACATTGCAATAGCTTTATTATTAACAGTTTTCTATTGAAATAATTTCCTTGGATATGGCAGCTGAACTTAAGGATACACATCTTTTCTAAGTAACTGCAGTCTCTTTTAGGTGCAAAACTCCACTTTTATTATCATATAACATTTCAGATAGGTTTTCATTTTCATTTTGGCCCATTCCACCTTTTGTTTGATATATCCAATCCACCTTGTACTTAATTTAGATCCTGCAAGTCAGCAAGTTTGATAGGTGTCCAAAAATACCATGTATATCCGAAAGTATTTCAGATACTTTTTTTTGACTTTGGCCACTACAGCTTTGTTCATTGAGGCACCTTGCATTTTAAATGTGAATACAGCAAGTTTTAGTCCACCACAGGTGAATTGATAGTGCCAAAAAATACCTATTATTATCCGAATACATTTCAGATACGTGTTTTTCACTTTGGCGCACTACAGCTTTGTTCAATGAGGCACCTTGCACTAAATGTGAAATACTGCAATTTTTTAGTCACCACAGGTGAATTGCGATAGGTTGCCAAAAATACCTTTTATTATCCGAATACATTTTCAGATACGTTTTTTTTTAACTTTGGCGCTGGCCATCATTGTTGATAGATCTACTTTGCAGTTAAATTTGAATGCAGCAATTTTGTAGTTCACCACAGGTGAATTGATAGGTGCCAAAAAAACCTTTTTATTATCGCGAATACATTCAGATAACGTGTTTTTTTTCACTTTGGCGCAGGCCAGCATTGTTTGATAGATCTACTCTGTCATTTAAATTTGAATGCAGCAATTTTGTAGTCCCACATGTGAATTGATAGGTGCCAAAAATACCTTTTTTATTAACCCGAATACATTAGCAAGAACACGTGTTTTTTGCACTTTTGGCCCAGTCCAGATTTGTTGATTGAGCACCTTGCATTTAAATTTGAATCCATCAATTGTGTTGGTTACCACTGGTTAATTGATAGGTTGCCGAAAAAATACCTTTTATTATCCCGAATACATTACAGAATATGGTTTTTTCATTTTGGCGCACTGCCAGCTTTGTTCATCTGAGGCACCTTGCACTTAAATGTGAATACTGCAAAATTTTGTAGGTCACCACAGGTGAATTGATAGTGCCAAAAAATAACCTTTTATTGTCCGATACAATTTCAGATAACGTGTTTTTTTCCACTTTGGGCACAGGCCAGGTTTGTTGAATAGATCTGACTTTCATTAAATTGATACAGCAATTTGTAGTCACCACAGGTGAATTGATAGGTGCCAAAAATACATTTTATTATCCGAATACATTACAGATACTTTTTTTGCACTTTTGCCAGTCCAGATTGTTGATGAAAGCCACCTTGCAGTTAAATTTGGAATCCAGCAATTTGTAGTTACCACTGGTGACTTTATAGGTGCAAAAAAATACCTTTAATTATCCTAATACATTACAGATACGGTGTTTTTTTACTTTGGCGCACTTACAGCTTTGTTCATTGAGCACATTGCACTTAAATGTGAATACTGCAATTTTTTAGTCACCACAGTAATTGATTAGGTGCCAAAAATATCTATTATTATCCGAATACATTGTCCAAGATACGTGTTTTTTTTCACAATTGCACAGGCCAGCTTTCTATGATCTACTACTTGCAGTTAAATTTGAATACAGCAATTTTGTAGTCACCACAGGTGAATTGATAGTGTGCAAAAATGACATTGAATTACCGAATACAATACAGATACGGTTTTGTGCACTTTTGCCGCAGACCAGATTTGTTTGAATAGAGCCACTTGCAGTTAAATTTGAAAATCAGCAATTGTGTATTACCACTGGTGAAAATTGATAGGTGCCAAAAAAAACCTTTTATTATCCGAATACATTTCAGATACGTGTTTTTTTGATCTTATGGCGCACTACAGCTTTGTTCATCAGACGCAGCTGTTCACGTAAATCGAAAAACAGCAAATTTTATGTCGACCCACAGGTGAATTGGAAAGGTACAAAAATACCGTGTATTATACACAAAACATAACAGATACTGATGGTTTTGAACTTTGGCGCACTACAGTTTTGTTCATTGACGCAGCTTGCCCGTAAATCTTAAAACGAGCAATTTATAGTCACCACAAGTGAATTGAAAAGAAGCAAAAATAAATTTATTATTCAAATACATTTCATATACGTGTTTTTTGACTTTGGCTCACTAACAGCTTTGTTCATTGACAGCAGCTTTGTCCACGTAAATACAAACAGCAATTTTATAGTCACCACATGTGAATTGAAAGGTGCAAAAAATACCATGTATATAACCGCAAAAACCATAACAAGATACGTGTTTTTTTTGACTTTCGGCGCACTACAGCTTTGTTCATTGAACGCAGCTTTGCACGTAAAATCTTAAAACAGCAATTTTATAGTCACAACAGGTGAAGTTGAAAGTGCAAAAAATTACCGTGTATTATAACGAAAACCAGTAACCGATACGTGTTTTTTGACTTTGGCACACTACAGCTATGTTTTGATTGACGCCGCGTGCCACGTAAATCTGAAAACATAATTTTATAGTCACCACAGTTGTAAAGAAAGGTGCAAAAATACCGTGTGTATTATATAGAAAAAATAAAAGATAAGTGTTTTTTGCACTTTTTACCAGTCCAGATTTGTTGATAAGACACCTTGCAGTTAAATTTGAATCCAGCATTTTTGTTTTGAGAATTAGATGGATTGAGAACAGCTGTGGTTTGCCGCTTTTATAAGAGCTTTTCCAAAACTATTCCATACCTTTCTCAAATTTTTATATTTTTTGAACATGGAGCGAAATAGGTGGTAAGCGACAAAGAGGGGGGTAGCACAGGAGGTAGAGGTACGAAAGAAAGGGGCTCCTTCCGTGGGTGGCGACAAAACCAGCCAGGGATGTCATTGCAGGCCGTCAGGCCTGTCATCGCTGGGTCAGGGCCCCCCTGAATCTCAGTAACGAACACGTCGCCCAAACTGTATTCGTGGGTTTAAAGCAACCTGCACCGCAGCTTAAACCTCCCGTCCTCCCCTCACCCACAAATGTCGTCATCACTCATCAGCATCCCTCCAAAATGAAGAGCCCAAATGCAAATCGTGTACCACCCGGGGGTTCCTTGTCTGAGACTCTTTGATGACAAAATGCGGTTGGGGGGCAGAAGAAAGTTAAAAGTCAAGAGGAAGATTTTTGTCTCTCTGCGCCCTTTTCTGTTTGCCCCCCTCAAGGGGGGAGAAGGAAGCCCGGCAATCGCAAAACCCGGGGGGTCGGGAAAAGCCTTCAGGCCTTTGTTGTAGGCCCGCGCTTTTGGGGGCAAAATCGGGCGACCCATTTCCCCGTGTTTATGATGATGATGATGATGACATGCGGATCCCTCGTGGTTTTTCCCCCAAAATTTTCTTGCGAGCGCTTATCATGGCGAGGGGAAGCATGGGGTGTGTCAAAAGGGTCCCGCCACAAAAAAGGGAGAGGGCGGTCGCAGAAGTCTGCTGATTTTGATTCCCCACCATTCAGCGAACCCGTCCTCGTTACGCCGTCAAAAAGGCCAGGACTTCAACCCGGGGTTCTTTGGCAAGCCCTGTTTCCCCCACGATGTCATATGCCCCCTTTTGCCGAAAACGCATAAGAAAAGGACAAACCCTTAAGTGGTTAACCACCCCCCAACATTCCTCAGCCCCCCCAATGTCTCTAAAGAGTCATGATGGGGGATCAGCCTCCCTTCAGCCCCCACCTCGCCCGTCCCCCGCACCCCCAGAGCCCCATCCTACCCCTTCCCCTTCGCCTTTTGACGACCTGCACGCCGTAAGGGCCAGTCTGCGCCAGCCTTTTCCCCCAGGTTTGGGAGCAGAAAAAAACCTTTAAACCCCAAACCATCCCAAGCAAAAACTAAATGTCCATTGCCGGTTTTTGGGCCTTGGAAAGTTCCTTTCCTTTGGTGGACACAGATGGTTCCGCCACCATGGCCTTGCTCCCCCCAATCCAGATGCGAGCAGGCATTTCTTTGCCAAAAAAAAGCTGTCCCTCCCCTGGCCGCCACGTGATCTAAAATTTTTCAAAGGGGTTTTCGCTCTGGGCCGGAAAAGTCCATTACCCCCGACCATGGACTAGTAAGCAGCCAAGGCCCTAACTCTGTGACAGCTCACTGGGTTATGGGGGGATGTCTCGGGGTGACGGTGGCTCTCAGGGTCGGCGCACGCTCTTCAAAACCCAGGGAGGTGCAGGGCCTTTCCCCCAAGTCTTGGTGGGGGATCCGTGAGAGAAACAAGCCGTTTTGAAATAATCTGTCTTGGGGGAACCCCCCCACAAGGTCAGGAGCTTGGGCGGCTCTACAAGAGACCCCAGCGTGGCTGGGTGAAAGAACTTTGGCCCGGGGGTGGGATGCGAAAGGGCGAAATCTGGGGCCCTTAAGTCGTGGTGGAGCACATTTGCTGGCAGTCATAACCTTGCGTCCCAAAAATTTTTAAAAATACCGGGTCTGGAAGCCTGCTGAAGAAGGTCGAGGTCTGGTTCGCACCCCCCCCTTCCACCCCGCTTCTCCCGCCCGGCTGCGTTGGAGCTTTAGCCCGGGCCCCCCGTCAACCGTCTCATTGTTGACATGGCAACACGCTGGAATTCCCCCCTCCACATGCTCCCGGATTTGGCACAGCGCAATGCCATTAGCAGACGAAGTGACACATGGCCCGAAAGCAGCGGTGGGACCTCGGGGTGTTGAGCCAAAGGGAGGCAGGTAAAAAATCTGCCCACCTTTCCATTTTTTAAGAAGCCCCCAAAATGGTAGTCGGGCAAGCCCCTTTTACATGACATTGGGGATCTTGTTCTGGAACGACTTGGCCTT
>JAODAL010049099.1:0-28449 GCA_025379985.1 Phyllomedusa bahiana
AAAGAAAAAACAAAAGGAAAGGGATGCACAAACACAAAAAAAACAAAAACGCCGGCCCCTTGGGCTCTAGCTAAAGAGACCACTAATGACGTCTGAAGTTCCCTGCTGGTTTTCCACCTTTTCCCCCCAAGGCTTAAAGGTGCCAGGGTTTTAAACCCCAGCAGTTTCCTCTGCTTTTATTCCAGGTAAACCCCGGAGTGGAGTCATGGGGAGTGAGCACCCACCCGCTCATCTCACTCCCAATGAAAAGGCCCACCCAGGAAATGGCTGAAGCCATCTAACCTAAATTGTTTTAAAATATGCAAGTCGTACTGTCGACACCATCAATTTTTGGGCCTTTCATTTCCCCAAGGCTCCCTTTCCTTGGGGGGATGTGTCGGACAAAGGAAGGTGCAAAGGACCCCGGCCGGGTTATACGCCCTTGTAAAAACCTTCCCCGTTGCCCCTTACAAAATAAATAGGGGGCAAGACTCTTCTGTATGTGCAGAAAGGAATATCAAAGCGCTTGTTTTAACCCGCCTAGGGGAAAGTGACTTTATGAAATCCATAAGGACTGAAGCTTTATTATTCATCTACAGCAGATGGTGACATTAGGACACAACCGGGGGGCAAGTTTTTGGGGCCCGGGGAGGGGTTTCCCTTCCCCTTTGATGCTTTTTACAAATCGTGATTTCCAAATTTTTTTCCCGCAATAAAAAAAAGTGGTTCCCCCTAGTAAAATTGTGGATATCTTAATTATATACAGAAATTTTTTTGTTGTCCCAGGACAAGTTTTTCTCGAACCAATATCTTTTCCTTCTGAACATCTCTCGACCATCAACTGCCCGCTTCTGATTTGCCAACAATTTTCAGCTGGATTCCTGAAAAAAATAAAAGGAGAAAATTAAAATACAGCAACCATGTTTGTGTCCCGGTATTTCAGACATGTGCTATGGGCTGGTGATTCAAAACCTCCTCCCTTCCACCAACGGCTAGAGGTCAGTGCAGATCATTGAGGCGTGGAGGGGCGATCCCCATCCGCAAGAGGCATCAGATAATGAGGCATGGGAGGTCAGTAGAGATCAGATCCACCATGCGCAAGAGGTCAGAGCAGATCAGTAAGGTCAGTGGGGGCAAATTTTCCAAACCATTTACAAGGAGGTCAGCGAGTCAGCGGGTCATGGAAGTCAGATCCACCATCAGCAATAGATCAGTGCAACAGTAAATTTAACCAGGGGGAGGTCAATCCCACCATCACTAGAGGTCAATCCCGGACCCAGCGGGTAAAAGGGGGAGACCCAATTACAACCAGGAGCAGAAGGTCAGTGCAGATCAGTGAGGTAAAGGGAGGCCCAACCCAAAAACCCGGGAAAAAGGGTCAGTGCAGTTTAATTTAGGTCAGTGGAGGTTCTTTAAATCAACCCCCACCATCAGCAAGAGGTCAATGCCGATCAGCGAGGTCAGTGGAGATCAGATACACCAGGAGCAGAAGGTCAGTGCAGATCAGTGAGGTCAATGGAGGTCAGATCCACCATCCGCAAGAGGTCAGTGCAGATAAGTGAGGTCAGTGGAAGTCAGATCCACCATCAGCAATAGATCAGGGGGGCCCCCCCAGTTTTCATTTGAAGTCATTTGGGGGGTTCCGATCCCCCATAAACCCAAGGGGTTTAAATTCCGATCAGGAGGTAAAAGGGAGGTCAATCCACCGGGAGCAGGAGGTCAGTCCCAATCAGGGGAGGTCAATGGAGGTCAGATCCACCAGGAGCAGGAGGTCACTGCAGCTTCATGGTTTGGTGGGGGGGGGAAACCATTACATTAAAAAAAGGGGGTGGCTTTTTAAAAGGGGTCCTTAAAATTAATTTTTTAATTTTTTTTTGGGTGCTGCCCCTCCTCCCCTTTTCATTCGTTTCCCCAAGCCCCTTTTTCCCCTTTTTTTAACTCCTCTGTTTCTCTTCTTTTTCAATTTTTTTCTTCTCTCCTTCTTGTTTCTGTCCATTTTTGTTCTGTTCTTCTCTTTTTTCTCCCTTCCCCCCTGTTTTCCCTTCCTTTTCCCTTTTTTTTGCCTTTTTCTCCTCCACCTCCTTTTTTCTCACCTCTGCTGCCCTCTTCTCTCCTCTCCTTCACTTTCTTCTCCCCCTCTGTTTGGTTTTCGCCTCTTTTTTTCTCCCCCCTCTTCTCCCCATCCCTCATATCCCCTTTTTATACCCTATTCCTATTTTTTCCCCTCTTCCCCCCCCTTTCCCCCCTCTTTTTCCTTCCCTTTCCCTCCTTTCTTCCTCCCCCTTTCCCTTTCATCCCCTTTAACATTTCCCCCTTTCCCATCCCCAACTCCCCTCCTTCCTTTCCTCCTCAATCTGTTCCCACCCCCCCTATTTCCCCCCCTCTTTCCTACCCTTTAACCCTTCTCCTTTCTTCTCTCCCTTTTTCCCTTTAAACCATTTCCCTCCTTTGTCTTCTCATCTTTCTTCCTCTTCTCTCCTAACTTCCCATTTCCTCTCTTCCCCTTACATCTTCCTCCTCCTCTCTGGTCCCCCAAATTTTTTTTTCCCCTTCCCCCTCCCCCTCCTTTCCCCCTTTTACCCCCCTTTTCCTCCTTTTTTCTTCTCCCTTCTCCTCTTTCCTTTGCCTCTCTGTACTTTTCTCTCCTTTAATCCTCCCTCTCCCATCTTTGCTCTTTCGTCTCCTCCTCTCCTCTTTCTCTCATCTTCTTCTCTTTCCTCTCCCTCTTATGCTGTCTTATCATCTACTATTCTCGTCATCCTCTTTCTCCTCCATCCTCTTCTCTCCTCTTTATTTTATTTCCTCCCTTCACATCTTTCTTTTTCTTTTTGCCCCTTCCCCCTCTTTTTTTTCCCCTCCATTCTTCTCCCCCTCTTTTCCCCTCTATTTCCCCTCTTTCTCCCCTGCTTTTCCCTTTCCCCTTTCCCAGCCAACCCTTTATCTCCCTCGTTTGCTCTTTCATCTCCTCTCTTCCTCTATCTTCTTCGCCCTCTTCTCTCTTCCATCTCTCCTCTTATGCACCTTCTCTCCTCTAATCTTCCTTCTTTTTTCTTTTCCCCCCCTAATTCCCCCCTCTATCTCTTCCCCTTTTCTCCCCTTTTTTTTCTGCTTCTTTCCCTTGGGTCTTTCCTCAAAATTTCTTCTCGTCTCACCTACTCCCCTCCCCCTTTTTTGTTTTTTTTCATTTCTCTCTTTTCTTGCTTTTTCCCTCATTCCCTCCTTTTTTTTGTTTTCCCCTTCCCCCTCTTTTTGCTCCCTTTTCTCCTTTTCCTTTCCTACTTTTTTTTCTTCTCCCCTACACTCCTCCCTCTCTCTCTTCCTTCTTTCCTCCTTTCTTCTTCTCTTGCTCTTTCCTCTCCTTTCTTCACCTCCTCTCACCTACTCTCTCTCCTCTTCTGTTTGTCTGTTTCTTCTCACTTCCTTTTCTGTCCAGTCTCTTTTGTGCGCTATATATTTTGTGCTATTTTGTTTTATATGTGACACTCAATGTTGTGGTCATAAATCTGCATAGGTGGACCCCTTTCCCCTTGTAAATGTTACAGATTGGTGATGTGGTGCCCCCTTAAAAACGGGGATGGTCTCATCCAAATTTACCTTCCCTTGGAGCTTTTCCCGTAACAGAATTGCTGGACTTTACCTTTTACGGGCCCCCTTTTCCCCACGGTGGCCACTGTCCTTCCATCTGAATTCCTTCCCGACCCAGAGCTCTTTTAGCTTTTCCGACAGAAAAATTCCCCGGGAAACGTGTTTGACAGTGAATCCAGGACTTTTTGTTTCTTGTACACAGTTTTTTAAAAAACAATTTTTTAAGGCTATTTTACCCGGACATGTTGGATTGACCCTCACCCCCATGAGTCCTGAGAATGGGGAGGGAAACCCCCGCCCTGCTCGAACCCGAAGGGGGTCACCTCAAACTTTATCTATGGGGGATTTGGAGGAAGTCAAGTGACCAATGTTCTCAGAGACCGGGGCAAAATAAAACCCCCGACAGGAATTTTCCCCTGACTTTAAAGGGGTCAAACCCCCATCGGGTTTATCGGCTGGGACCTTCAACATCTCATCGCTCCATTGGACAACGATAAGGTTCGCGTCCATACGTCTACAAAACTCTTCCCCCTTGTGCCCAATTTCCTCTTTTTTTTGTGAAGGGTAAAAAATTTCGGGCCCAAACAAAACCAATCTTCTGGGGGAAATTTCGGAATTTTAGAAAATAATCATGGTCATTTCACTATTGCAGATATAAAGGTATCAGAGCCAAAAAGATGTCCCTATAGCTGTAAAGGGTCAAACATAAGTAAAGTTTCTCCCTATTAAACAGCTATGACTTAACCCTATTGCATTATACATGGTCATTATCCTGAAAAAGGACGGCCCCGTATGGCCCTGAATGACAATACACTGCCAATATGGCCCCAGTAGGTCAGTCTCATAAGAAATCTTACTCATATACCGAAATTACTCCCAACGGGACTTACTCCTGACTTGTTTCCCCCTCTATATTCACAGAGGGGGCCCCCCAAGGGGGGGAAAGAAAAGCCCAAAGGTTTATATGATAACCCTTTGGATTATAGAACCCAAAAAGGGGATAGATCTGATGATTCATATAATAGCCACAATGGGCACATGTGGATAATGCTTTTCCAAAAAGGGCTGAGAAATGTCTGCTTTGGGGAAAAGGAGCATGTAGGGGCATTAAGGGGCCCTACGGGGCCGCCTTTTTTTTGGGGGGATGACTCCCCCTTGGGTAAAACAAAAACTTAAATTTACAGTGTTTAAAGGGAGGGGATTTTAAAATTTGTTTGACCCTTTACAGCTATGGGGACATCTTAAGGACACTAAATAAATTGGACCCGATATGCTGCCCAAATTGGGTAAAAAGTATAAAATGGGAAAAGGGGTGTCTCCCATACTCTTCCGTTTTTTTTGGGTTTAAAAATTTAAATTCCGGGGGTGTTTATTTGGCTTCCTGGCTGCAGTAAAAGCCGGGGTCTGTAGCTATAGTGACCAGTGTGGCAGCTATAGGAGAGATCCACGGGTCTGTAGTATTTTTGCCAGTGTGGCAGCCTATAGGAGGAATCAAACGGCCCTGTAGCTATAGCGCCAGTGCTGGCCCCTACCCGGAAAGAGATAAAAGTCTGTAGCTATAGTGACCTGAGGAGTGATGCACCCCTTTTAAAAGGGGGGTATCGGAAATAGGAAGGACATGTTAAGGGACATTATTACAAGTGACTTTTTTGTGCAAGATCTTTGACAAAAAAGCTTTTTGTAGTGAGAAAACCCCTTTAAAATTGCAAAAAACTCTATTATTTTGGGCTTTTTTTTTAAAACAATTTTGATTCTTTTTGTCTATTTTGTTAATCAGTAGTGACTGTAGACTGAACTTTTTAATAGAACCTTTAAAAATTTTTAAAACCCACTTTTTAGTTAACCATGTCGCCCCCTGGAAAAGTTTTCTGGGCCCTAGGCAAAAGGCATTTAGGCCCCCAACCCTTCCCCCCAATGTAAATTATCTCCCCTACCTCGGCCCCCCCTTTCTCCCTGGGGATGCAGCTACCCCTCCTTCCCCTACCGTCGCCACCCTGACCAGTGATTTTTGATTTTTTTGATTGTTGTGGCAAATTTTATTTTTTGAACTGTTATTTTTTTTTAGTGTAAGTTTTAGATTAAAAATTTGTACAAAAATTACTTTTTAACCCCCTTAGACGTGTTTCGTATACGTCTATTGTAGTAAGGAGTATAAGGCTTGCATAGCCGCATGTTTTTGCTTTGGTATTTACCCCAGAAGGAAGTAATAGCAGGCCCTTTGGTAAAACCTTTTGTTTTATATATTTGAAAATGGGTGTAAAACGCAAAAACCCCATTTTGGCAAGCACCCCCAAAAGGGGCTGCAGTAGAAAGTAAGGGGGTCAAGGAGGTTGGGAGCATTAGGGTATGATAGGAGTTGTAGTTACACAAGAGCTGGAGAAGACTAATATCCTAAATCGATAATAAAGAAGGAAATCACCAACGATTGTTTTTGGTTTTGGGTGTCCACCGCCCTCTAATGTTGCACTGATTGTCCCTTCGGGAACCACTTACCTCTTTCCCACTGAGTCAGCTTGGCCCGTTTCCCCCCCCATCTCCTCCCAATCTCTCCAGCTCCACCTGGGTCCTGTTTCTCCTGGTCCTTTGGGTTTGTAGCTCGTCTTCTGTCCTCTGTAATGAGGAGGTGAGCTCCTCTGCGCCCAACGTCAGCTGCTGCACTCTCAGCTCACAATTTTGCAGCTCCATCTGAAGGGCGGTCAGATCCTTCAACAGACTTTCATTCATTGCTTGGTGATTTGTAGCCAGAGCCTGGAGCTCACTGGACGCATGGAGATCTGTAGGAGTCAGACCCAATATTACCCTTGTAGGGGCTTGATCACAATGATAAATAAAGTCCTAATTATTCATACCTTGTCATTGCATTTTTTGGATATATTTGGAGTGGAAGGGGCTTTTGCTTTTACTCAAGGAACCACTTCAGTTTTTTTTCCTTTTAGAAATTGCTTTTAGGTACATTGTAGGGCCAGCAATTTTACTTACCTGCAGCTGCATACAGAATATCTAGCTGATGCAACAGCCATTACAAATTGCCTATAGGTACACTGTAGTACTGATAATTTTGCTTACTGGCAGCTGCATACAGGATACATATCTGATACAACAGCCATTACAAATTGCTTATAGGTACACTGTAGTACTGATCATTTTGCTTATCAGCAGCTGCATACAGAATATATACCTGATGCAACAGCCATTAGAAATTGCTTTTATCTACACTGTAGTGCTAATAATTTTGCTTACCAGCTGCTGCATACGGGATACATATCTGATACAACAGCCATTACAAATTGCTTGTACACTGTAGTATTATAATTTTGCTTACCTGCAGCTGCATACAGGATATCTGGTTGCAGGGAACCAAATTACTAGCAATACAGTGTATCTAAAAGCAACTTCTAATGGCAGTTACATCAGCTAGATATCCTGTATGCAGCTGCAGGTAAGCAGAGTCACTGGCACTACAGTGTACCTAAAGGAATTTTCTAATGACTGTTGCATCAGCCTGATATCCTGTAAGCAAATTTAATGGCACTACTGTGTACTCAAAAGCAATTTGTAATGGATGTTGCATCATCTAGATATCCTTGATGCACCTACAGGTAAGCAGCATTATTAGTACTACAGTGTACCTAAAATAAATTTCTTATGTCTGTTGCATCAGCCAGCTATCCTGTATGCAACTGCAGGTGAAGAAAATTATCAGTACTGCAGTAGTATACCTATAAGTAATTTCTGGTGGCTGTTGCATCAGCTAAATATTCTGTATGCAGCTGCAGATAAGTAAAGTTACTGGCACTGCTGTGTACCTAGAAACCATTTCTAATAAACCTAAGGGAAAAAAAAACCCTGGAGTAGCCCTTTATAATGACCACAGCAAGCTTTAGATATGGCTTCACCACCCCCATTACTACTATACATATTGATATGCACCTCCAGAGCCTTCACTCCAAGCTGGAAGAAAGTGGCTGTAGTCCCCGACCCCTTCTTTAAGATACCATAGTAAGGTTTTGAATTTCTTGTTTTTTTTTTTTTACAAACCCCCAAAAAATCTTCCAAGGATGCAAGTGGCCATGATTGGTAGGAGCACCACCTCCATAGCCACACCATAAAGGGGTTTCCTATTAAAATACATCAGTATTCTAATATTGTGTGACTGATAGGGGTCTTACCCCTCACTAGGATGATGGGGCTCTTCATTTTCATTGCTGGGTGCATGTATAAGGACATTTGATCTAGTAGTATGGATTTGACCAAGCACGGTGCACTACATGTAACAAGACGACCTGCACCTTACAGAAGCCTTATCCATATAATAAGATCATACCGTTTGGGGAGTTGTAGTTCAAACATATTTTAAACGACACGGGTGGACCAGATACAAAAAGAATAACAGGACAGTCCTGCCATCCCCTGCAATAACCCTTTAAAAAAAGCTAAAAACTGGACAGACTTAGAGCTAGATGATCAAGTAGATGGACAGTAGGCGAATGATGGCAGAGCATAGCGATTCATCCAAAACAAGACGTGTAAAAGACACTGTCCCCAAATATTTTTCCCTTAAAAACCCGTCCCCGCATCAAGAATCTCTGACCATTTTTACCCGAAAAAAACCCTAAAGCTATCCCTATGCAACAACTTACCCTGACACAAGACAAAGCACAGCAAAAGACCATACAAAAGCTTAAATTTTCAAAGACTGCAATGAATGTCAGGAGTCTTCCTACCTTTTCACCTTTCCCTGCTTATTAGGGCAGCAGGAGTCTCTGTGTTATGTCCGTTTTGTCTGTTTGGAGTGTTGTATGGCTCGGGATCCTCACATGTGAGCTGACCTGGCCACGCACCTGAACTCATTAGGCCTCTATGAAGCTTTGCTGAAAATGGCAGTCGGTGCAGAGTACTGAAGTATGGATTCTGTCTAGTTCTGTTGTGCGATATTGTTCTATCCTGTCTATTGTCAGGTCAGTGGTATCAGGCTGAAGTATCATGTTTCATGTTTCAATCTCGTTTGGCCTAGTTTGTGACTTTGATAAATATAGATCTGGTGTTTACCTAGCTTCTATTTGACCCTGCTTGGGACTTGCTGGGTCCTAAAGCCACTTTCTGTATTAGGGTCAGTTGTAGCTTTGGGAACTAATTGAGGTAAAGGTGTTACATCAGGGATAGAGGTTCTGGTATTATTGGGAAGTCATATGGTAAGCTTTTGATCGACTGCGTTGGGGACAGGCGGCTAGAGACAGTTACTCTCCCATTACTAGAGTGTAGCTACATTTCAATCTTCACCAAACCGTCCACTTTGCCACTTTGCCACTTTGTCCATTTACCAAATCATCTAGCAGTGAGTGTCTTTTTTTAATATGAGTCATATTGCTTTTTCATTTGACTGCCGGAGAACTTGCTTGTTATTTGGAGTCCATCCATCCAGCGTTTTAACAAGGACTACAACAAATTCATAGAGAGAAAGGAGAGGCTGGACAAGAAGCATCAATCACTAATTGTGGACACTGGGCACATACCAGAGAAACACAACAGAGCGAGGCTAGGCTAGAAAAGAAGCAATAAAAATGGAATGTAAACACTTATCGGATGTCAGAAAAATTCTCAAGACAGAACAATCTCTCAGAACAAGCACTATAATCCACACCAGGTTACCTAAACAAGCAAGCTTTGTAAAAAAAAGCTAGGAGTTATCCAATCCTATCTAATGAGTTCAGAGGCACCAAACACCACTGTAGGGCACTCTTAGGATGTGCCCCAGCTTAGATCAGGTCCAGTCAGCATTTTAAGCATTTTGGTGTTAATGGACTACCTAGCCAAGACTCTTAGATTTGGTTCCTGAGACCAAAACATATCATCTTTATATCAGATTTTGAGCAAAAATGAAAAATTTCCAAGAATTTCACTTACATTTTATTGTCCTTTCAATGTTGACTGCAAAAAGTAAGAGACAAAGCAACAAGAGTAAAAGAGCCAAATGCGGAGCCCAGAGTCTAAATCCTAACAACAGAAAACAATACCATACATTAGAGAGATTGGCCATATTATATTATAAAAAGATAAGAAGCAAAGGCCAGAGATTGCATAGATAAGCCATATTGCATTATAGAGAAGGTCAGGAGTGGAGCCCAGAGTCTAAATCATATGTAACAGAGGACATTACTGTACATTACAGAGATCAGACACATTGTATGATAGAGAAGATCATCAGCGGAGCCCAGAGTCTGAATCCTATATAACATAGGACATTACTGTACATTACAGAGATCAGACACATTGTATTATAGAGGAGATCAGGAGCGGAGCCCAGGGTCTGAATCCTATATAACATAGGACATTACTGTACATTACAGAGATCAGACACATTGTATTATAGAGGAGATCAGGAGTGGAGCCCAGGGTCTGAATCATATATAACATAGGACATTACTGCACATAACAGAGATCAGACACATTGTGTTATAGAGGAGATCAGGAGCAGAGCCCAGGGTCTGAATCCTATATAACAGAGAACATTACTGTACATTACAGAGATCAGACACATTGTATTATAGAGGAGATCAGGAGCGGAGCCCAGGGTCTGAATCCTATATAACAGAGAACATTACTGTACATTACAGAGATCAGACACATTGTATTATAGAGGAGATCAGGAGCGGAGCCCAGAGTCTGAATCCTATATAACAGGGGACATTACTGTACATTACAGAGATCAGACACATTGTATTATAGAGGAGATCAGGAGCGGAGCCCAGAGTCTGAATCCTATATAACATAGGACATTACTGTACATTACAGAGATCAGACACATTGTGTTATAGAGGAGATCAGGAGCGGAGCCCAGAGTCTGAATCCTATATAACAGAGAACATTACTGTACATTACAGAGATCAGACACATTGTGTTATAGAGGAGATCAGGAGCGGAGCCCAGAGTCTGAATCCTATATAACATAGGACATTACTGTACATTACAGAGATCAGACACATTGTATTATAGAGGAGATCAGGAGCGGAGCCCAGAGTCTGAATCCTATATAACATAGGACATTACTGCACATTACAGAGATCAGACACTTTGTGTTATAGAGGAGATCAGGAGCGGAGCCCAGAGTCTGAATCCTATATAACAGGGGACATTACTGTACATTACAGAGATCAGACACAATGGGCCACATGTATGAATCCCGACGGGTCGGGGCGCACCTTTCCGCTAGTTTTCCGGCGGAATCTGCGCCTGATTTATGTCGGGGCCGGGGCGCGCTCATACATAGCATGTAAAGTCCGCCGCGCCTCGCCAATGTGTTAGGCGCAGTGCGGGTCCGAGGTGCAGTGCGGGGCTGCGCCTAGGATTCGGCGCCGGAGGTAGCACACTCATACATGCGGGGAAAAGTCCGCCGCGCCAGTGTGTGTGGGGCACAGTGCGGGGACATGGGCGCAGTGCGGGACTTAGGCGCTGTGCGGGGCTGCGCCGAAAAACAGTTCCGATGCGAGACAGGCTGGAACAGCGAGAAATCATTCCACATGTCGGTGCGGAGTCCGAATCAAAAATCGCCTTTATAAAGGCGTTCAACATTCCCAGAAAAGAGCTGAAACCTCAAAAATAAAAAATACATAAAACAAAATCACTTTCCAATATCATAATTCAAGAATTAGGATATTGGAAATTGCCGGGAAATACAGTAATTCAAATTCTGAAACCTATTCTCATTGGTCGGCATAAACCGGCCAATCAGAATAGGAGCGACAGTGAACCATTAAAACCTATGGGGAAGTTTAGACCAATCAGAATCCACGGCGGGATAGTTCAAAATACAGTAAAAATGCTGAAAAGAGCTGATTGGTTAAGCTACCGGGGACTTGGCTAGCTCAGCCAATCAGAATAGGAGCGACAGAGACCCATTCTAGCCTATGGAGAATTATTGACCAATCAGAATAGGAGCGACAAAGACCCATTCTAGTCTATGGAGAAGTTTAGACCAATCAGAATCCACGGCGGGATAATTCAAAATACAGTAAAAAGACAGAAAAGAGCTGATTGGCTGAGCTAGCGGGTGCTTGGCTATCCCAGCCAATCAGAGCGCGAGCTACTTCTCCCATTGTAGTCTATGGAGAGATGGGCGCACTGAAATCTCGGCTCTCAGCGCCGTGCGGCATGAAGTATTAATAAAAAAATCATTTTTATTAAATGTAAAACATTATCAGATAAAGAGCCGAACCCTTCTTTACAAATAAAGCAGTTAAAAACCCGAACAACGCGTTTGTCGCCGAGACCGGCGCTACATAGGGAATTGCAATAGAGAGAATCGCCGGGAAATACAGTAATTCAAATTGTTTAAGCTATTCTCATTGGTCGGCATAAACCAGCCAATCAGAATAGGAGTGACAATGTCCCATTATATCCTATAGAGAAAAATTGACCAATCATATTCAAAGGCGGGACAGTTCAAAATACAGTAAAAATGCAGAAACGAGCTGATTGGTTGAAGTGGCGGGGGCTCGTCCAGCTTAGCCAAACAGAGCGAAAGCTACTTTCTCATAGAGTTCTATGGGGAAAAGAAATTCTGAGCGCGCTCTGTGATAGGCTAAGTTAAAAGAGGCGCGGTTATTTGGACCAATGGGAGAGCGAGCGACGCTCCTATGGGTTTTCTAATGCAATCTGAAATAAAACTGTACATGGCCGAAATCAAATGATAACACTGCAGAAGTGGTCCCGATGTGTATATAAAACGAATAATAATCTGGGGGTAACAAAAAAAAATAAATCAATAAAATCCTGTTTATTTCTTTATTTTCGTTGGCCAAGGATCAATAGTATGGGTGCACCGAAAATAAAGAAATAAACATGATTTTATTGATTTAAATATTTTTTTTTTTCGTTACCTCCATATTATCATTCGTTTTATATACACATCGGGACAACTTCGGCAGTATTATCATTTGATTTCGGCCATGTATTATTATTATTATTATTATTATTATTATTTATTTTTTTTGAGCGCCCTTGGTTCCAGAGCGCTGTACATTCAGGTTTCATACATAACATAGGTCAAACAAGTACAAGGTGACAAGTTACTAACTAACAACTGGTACAGAAGGAGAGAGGTCCCTGCCCGTGAGGGCTTACACTCTAAAAGGAAGGTGGGAAGAGACAAGGTGAGGGGCAGACATGGTTGTGGATAGTGTAGTGACAGCAGGGTTATTGTTGGTTGTAGGCAATCCTGAAGAGATGGGTTTTCAGGTTGCTTTTGAGGCTGGTGAGAGTGGGGGAGAGTCTGAGGTGCTGGGGCAGTGAGTTCCAGAGTGTGGGGGAAGCACGGGAGAAGTCTTGGAGACGGTTGTGTGAGGAGCTGATAAGGGGAGAGCAGAGAAGAAGGTCCTGTGAGGAGCGGAGGTTGCGTGACGGGAGATATCTGGAGATTAGAGCAGAGATGTATGGAGGGGAGAGGCTCTGGAGAGCCTTGTAGGTCAAGGTTAGTAACTTGAAATGAATTCGCTGGGCAATGGGAAGCCAGTGAAGGGATTGGCAGAGGGGAGAAGCAGAGGAGTATCGAGGAGAGAGGTGAATCAGACGGGCAGCAGAGTTAAGGATGGATTGGAGGGGAGCGAGGGTGCTAGCTGGGAGGCCGCAGAGAAGGATGTTGCAATAGTCTAGGCGTGAGATGACGAGGGCATGGACCAGCATTTTTGTGCTTTCGAAGTTAAGGAATGAACGGATGCGGGAGATATTTTTCAGGTGGAGGCGGCAGGTGGAGGTGAGGGTTTGGATGTGCGGTTTGAAGGACAGATTGGAGTCAAGGGTTATCCCAAGGCAGCGGACTTGTAGAGCTGGTGAGAGAGTGTAGCCATTGACTGTGATAGAGAGATCAGGTGGAGGGATGGAGTGGGACGGTGGAAAGATGATGAATTCAGTTTTCTCCCACGTTTAACTTCAGGAGACGTGAGGAGAAGTAGGAGGATATGGACGAAAGACAGTCAGGGATCCGGGAGAGTAGAGAGGTAATATCTGGGCCGGAGATGTAGAGTTGGGTATCATCAGCATACAGGTGGTAATGAAAGCCATGCGATGCTATTAGTTGACCCAGCCCAATAGTGTAGATAGAAAAGAGTAGTGGGCCCAGGACAGACCCCTGAGGGACACCAACAGAGAGCGGGCAAGAGGAGGAGGTGGTGCGTGAGTGAGAGCCGCTGAATGTCCGATCAGTGAGGTATGAAGAGATCCAGGAAAGGGCCAAGTCCGTGATGCCGAGGGAGGAGAGGATTTGTATGAGGAGTGAGTGGTCGACAGTGTCAAAGGCGGAGGACAAGTCTAGGAGGAGAAGCACAGAGTGGTGGCGTGAGGCTTTGGCAGTTGCTAGGTCGTTGGTGACTTTGGTTAGGGCGGTTTCTGTAGAGTGGTGGGGTCGGAAGCCAGATTGCAGTGGGTCACTTTTATTTCAGATTGCATTAGAAAACCCATAGGAGCGTCGCTCGCTCTCCCATTGGTCCAAATAACGGCGCCTCTTTTAACTTAGCCAATCACAGAGCGCGCTCAGAATTTCTTTTCCCCATAGAACTCTATGAGAAAGTAGCTCGCGCTCTGATTGGCTAAGCTGGACAAGCCCCCGCCGCTTCAACCAATCAGCTCGTTTCTGCATTTTTACTGTATTTTGAACTGTCCCGCCTTTGAATATGATTGGTCAATTTTTCTCCATAGGATATAATGGGACATTATCGCTCCTATTCTGATTGGTCAATTCTCCTCCATAGGATATAATGGGACATTGTCGCTCCTATTCTGATTGGTCAATTCTCCTCCATAGGATATAATGGGACATTGTCGCTCCTATTCTGATTGGCTGGTTTATGCCGACCAATGAGAATAGCTTAAACAATTTGAATTACTGTATTTCCCGGCGATTCTCTCTATTGCAATTCCCTATGTAGCGCCGGTCTCGGCGACAAACGCGTTGTTCCGGTTTTTAACTGCTTTATTTGTAAAGAAGGGTTCGGCTCTTTATCTGATAATGTTTTACATTTAAATAAAAATTATTTTTTTATTCACACTCCATGCCGCACGGCGCGAGAGCCGAGATTTCAGTGCGCCCATCTCTCCAATAGACTTTTAAGGGGAGAAGTAGCTCGCGCTCTGATTGGCTGGATAGCCAAGCCCCCGCTAGCTCAGCCAATCACCTCTTTTCTGTCTTTTTACTGTTTTTTGAATTATCCCGCCGTGGATTCTGATTGGTCAATCCTTCCCCAAAAGTTTTTAATGGTTCACTGTCGCCCCTTTATTTGATTGGCTGGTTTCTGCCGACCAATGAGAATAGGTTTCAGGATTTGAATTACTGCCCCTTTCCCCGGCAATTTACAATATCCTAATTCTTGATATTGCGCCGTTCTAGTTTTTTGGGAAAGTGATTTTTTTTTTTATTTTTTATTTTTTTATGTTCAGCTCTTTTCTGAGAATGTTTTCCGCCTTTATAAAGGCGATTTTTTCGGAATCATACTCCTGCTGCACGGAGCGGAGCGCCGAGATTTCTGTCGCGATCTTCTATGTTTCCTCGTATGTTCCGATCCTGCTTCACTTCGCCCCCGCCGGAGGATTTAGCCCAAAATAAACCAGGTCTGCCTGTCGGAGCTGCCGAGCGCTGCACTGCGCCTCGCTTTGCCGACTCGCCATCGTAATGCCTCGGAGTATCCCGGGCGCGCCGCGCCCCGCCCCGGAACGCCAAACCCCGCCCCACACCCCCCCCACTCCCCGGGCCCCCCCATGCGGGGGGCAGCTGAAAGGGGCGAAACTGCGCCTAACACGAATCCCCGCGTCCGACGCGGGTTTTCCCGGCTGGGAGGCGCAGTATACGCCAAAAAAGGGGCAAAAAGCCCGTTTCAACATGTCGCCCATTGTGTTTATAGAGGGATCGGGAAAGCGGGGGCCCAGATTTTTGAATCCTAAATAACAGAGAACATTACAGAAACAACACTTTGGGAAATTAAAGAGAAAACAAAAGCAAGCCCGAGCCCCTGAATCCTAAAAACCCTAGGACTTTACTGAAATTTAACAGAGACCCAGACAAAATTGGGGGTTTAAAGAGGAGATCGGGAGGGAAAGCCCAACCCCTAACCTTTATAACGGGAGGACTTTAAACGTCCCTCACAAAGATTAGACAGACGTGTTATAGAGAAGAACATACGGAGCCCAGAATCAAAAACCTAATAACATGGGACATTATTTGCACTTTAAACAAATCAGACCTTTGGAATTATAAAAGGGAAAACAGGAGGGGACCCCCAAAATCTGAATCCTATAAAACAAAAGGCCCATTACTTTTCCCAATACAAAAGATCAGACACTTTTTTTAATAGGGGAGATCGGGAAGGGGGACCCCAAGTCGGGAATCCTATATAACATGGGAAACATTACTGCACATTACAGAGATCATACCATTGTATTATAGAGAAGGCCCGGAGGGGAGCCCAAGTCGAATCCTAAATAACAGAAAAACTTTATGAAAAAATTACAGAAAATAAACCATTGTTTTATAAAAGGAGATCAGGAGGGGAGCCCAGGCCCTAAAATCCTATACAACAGAAAACTTTAAACTGTACATTAAAAGATCAGACTTTTTGGGAAATTATAGGGGAAAACGGGAGCGGATCCCGGGGTCTGAACCCTTAAAAAACAAGGACATTACGTACATTACAGAGTTTTAGACAGACGTTTTAAAAGAGGAGATCGGGAGGGGAAACCCCCAGAGTCAAATCCTTATAAAAAGGGGAACTTTACGGGAAAACAGACACATTTTTTTTTAAAAGAGAAAAACCTAAAGGGGACCCAGAGTCTGAATCAAAATATAACAAAAAAATTTACTTTACTTTCCCAAATTCAAAAACATTGTTTTTAAAGAGGAGTTTCAGGAGGGGAGCCCAGACCCTGAATCCATATAAAAAGGGGAAAATTACTGAACTTACAGATATCAGACACATTGTTTTTAATAGAGGAAATCGGGAGGCAGCCCAGAGCCCTAAAACCTATATAACAGAGGACATTACTGTACTTTACAGAGATCAGACACTTTGTAAAATAGAAAAGATCATCAGGGGAAACCCAAGCTGAATCATAAAAAACCATAGGACAAACGTACATCACAGAGATTAGACAGACTGTGTTTTTTGAAAAAAAAGATAAAGGGAGCCCAAGTCTGAATCCATAAACAGAGAACTTTTACGAAACCTTACAGAAAATC
Source organism: Phyllomedusa bahiana (assembly GCA_025379985.1). Lineage (NCBI taxonomy): Eukaryota > Metazoa > Chordata > Amphibia > Anura > Hylidae > Phyllomedusa > Phyllomedusa bahiana. The sequence continues at coordinate 16,784 of JAODAL010049099.1, forward strand.
AGACACATTGTATTATAGGGGAGATCAGGAGCGGACCCCAAAACTGAATCCTTTTATAACATAGGACATTACTGCACATTACAGAGATCAGACACTTTGTTTTATAGAGGAGATCAGGACGGCCCAGAGTCTAAAACCCAATATAACAGGGCCCAATTACTGCACATAACAAGATCAGACACATTGTGTTAAAGAGGAATCAGGAGCAAAAGGCCCAGGCCCTGATCCATATAACAGAGAATTTTTACGAAACATTACAGAGATCAGACCATTGTTTTTATACGGAGACCCGGGAGCGGACCCCAAAGGGCCCCCGAATCCTAAAAAACAGAAAACATTACAGAAAACAACACTTTTAAATTATAGAGAAATCGGGGAAGCAGAGCCCAGGGTCAAAACCCAAATTAAAACAGAGAACTTACTGTACATCACAGAGTTTCAGACAGACTGTTTTAAAAGAGGGGGTTTCGGGAGGGGACCCCAAAAATCTAAATCCTATTAACAGAGAACTTAACAGAGTCAAAAACTTTGTAAATAAGAAAAATCGGGACAACCCCCAAGATTTTTGAATCCAATAAAACATAGGACATTACTGAAAACCTTTCATAGATCAGACACAATTTTTTATAGAGGAATCAGGGAGGGGGACCCCGGGGTCCAAAATCCTATATAACAAGAACATTACGTACATTCCCGGAGATAAGACAGACTGGGGTTTTATAGAGGAGATCAGGAGCGTAGCCCAGAGTCTGAATCCTATATAACAGAGAACATTACAGAGATCAGACACATTGTGTTATAGAGAAGATCAAAAAGGGGGCCCCAAGCCCTGAATCATATATAACAGAGAAAAATTACTTTACTTTACAGTATCAGACACATTTTTAAAAAAGGGGAAAAAGACAGGAGTGGGAGCCCAAAAGTCTGTTTCCTTATAACGGGGGACATTACTGTCCCTTACAGATATAAAAACACATTGTTTTTATAGAGAAAATCGGAGTGGAGCCCAGAGCCCTGAATCCTATAAAACGGGGACTTTACTGCACTTTAAACAGAGATCAACACATTGTAATAAAAGAGGAGATCGGGGAGCGGAGCCCAGAATCTGAATCCTATAAAACTTTGGGGCCCATTACGCCCCATTACAGAATAAACCCACTTTTTTAATTTTTGAGGAATAGGACGGAGCCCAAAATCAAAATCCTATATAACAGGGGCATTACTGCACATAACAGAGATCAACACTTTGTTTTTATAGAAAAGATCCAGGACAACCCGGGGTCTGAACCCTATATAAAAAGAGAAAAATTAAACTGCACTTTACAGAGACCCAGACACATTGTTTTAAGAGGAATCAAGGGGAGCCCATTTTAATCCTAAAAAACAAGAAATTAAGAAAATCAGACACATTGTATTATAAGAAGATCGGGAGCAGAGCCCAGGGCCCTAAAACCTATTAACAGAGAACATTACTGTACATTACAGAGCCCAGACACTTTTAAGGGGGTTAATAAAAAGGGGGGGGGGGGAAATTCAGGAGCGGAGCCCAGAGTCTGAACCCTTATAAACATGGGACATTCCCGAAACTTTACAGAGATCAGACACTTTGTATTTAGAAATTTCAGGAGTGACCCCAAACCCCCTTGAATCCAATATAACAAAAACTTTTACAGAGACAGACACATTTTTTAAATAGAGAAGGTTAGGAGCACCCAGGGGTCTAAACCCCAAAATATAACGGGGCCCTTCCTGTACATTACAAGTTTAAACAAATTGAATTTTTGAGAAAATCGGGAGGGGACCCCCAAAAATTTCTAATCCTATATAACAGGGGACATTACTGACATTACAGAATCAGCCCATTTTTGTTTTAGGGGAGATAAGGAGCGAGCCCAGAGTTTTAAACCAATAAAACCCTGGGACATTACTGAACAATCCCAGAGATCAGACACATTTTTGGTTAAATAGAGGAAAACATCAGCGAAGCCCAGAGCCCTTAAAATCCTAAATAACATAACAAACCTGCCCATAACAGATATCAGCTTTTTGGGGTATTATAGGGGGGGAGATCAGGAGCGGAGCCCAGGGTCTGAACCCTATATAACAAACACTTTAAACTGAAACATTACAGATTCAACACATTATTATAGAGGAGATCAGGAGAAAGAGCCCAGGGCCCTGAACCCCAATTAAACAGAAAACATTACGTAAAATTACAGATATCAGACAAAAAGGTTAAAAGAGGAGATCGGGAGGGGACCCCAGAGTCTGAACCTATATAACAATGGACTTTTCTTTTACTTTACAGAGATCAAAAATTTGGGGTTTATAGAGGGATCAGGGCAGAGCCCAGATTTTCTGAATCATTTTAAAACAAGAACTTTTACTGTACATTACAAGACCCAACACATTGTGTTATAGAGGAGATCAGGAAGCGGACCCAGAGCCCTGAACCTTATAAAAATAAACATTACTGTAATTACAGAGATCGGGGAACCTTTGTTTTAAATAAAAGGGAGATCATCAGCGAACCCAGAGTCTGAATCCTAAAATAACTAGGACATTCCCTGTAAAAAAAAAGATACAACACTTTGAATATAGAGAGATCGGGAAACGGACCCAGAGCTTAATCCTATATAAAAATTGGACATTACTGTAAAATTACGAAAACAACACATTGTTTATGAGGTGATCAGGAGGGAAAGCCCAGGGTCTGAATCCTATATAACGGGGAAAAATTACTGCACATTACGGGAGACCAACACATTGTAAAAAATAGAGGAGATCAGGAGCGGACCCCAGGTCTAATCCTATAAAAACAGGGGACATTACTGCACATTACAGAGATAAACCCACTTTGGGTTTTTAAAAGAGGAAAACGGGAAAAGGGAGCCCAGGTCTGTCCTATAAAACAGGGGACATTACTGAAACATTCCCGAGATCAGACAAAATTGAAAAATTAAGGGGGAAATCAGGACCCGGAGCCCGGGTTTCTGAACCCTATATAACGGGGACATTACTGTACATTACAGAAAACAAACAAAATTGTTTTAAAAGGAAAATCAGGAGGGGAGCCCAGGGCCCTAAAACCTAAAAAACCCGGGGACATTACTGTACATTACAGGTCAGACACATTGTGTTATAGAGGAGATCAGGAGCGGAGCCCAGAGTCTGAATCCTATATAACAGGGGACATTACTGTACATAACAGAGATCCGGTACATTGTATTCTGCGCCTAGCCGCTCCCTTTCCTACCTGCCAGGTGTGGATGACGTCTTCCAGGAGGGGGCGCTTGGTGGTTCTTTACCTCTCTTGGTGCTGTGACAAGATTTTCATAGGTAACTTCTAAATAGTCACTGTCTGTCTCCGGAGAGGGGTCTGAAACACATGAGAAACGCTCCATTTACATCAGGACTACAACCCCCATCAGACCTCGACTGTGACACACAGGGCAACAAATGCAATGGACCAAGGAGAATGAACCCACAAACAGATACCAACTGTACAAGACTGCATGTGGGCCCCTATATGACGGTTTTGTAAAACCCAAAAAAACTCAAAGGACCATAGGTAAAATTTTAATATGACCATAGGTAATTATATGTGACCATAGGGAAACCCCAAAGTGACCATAGGGAATTAAATTTTACCATAGTGAAACCCCATGTTTACCATAAAGGAATTATATGTGACCAATGTGACTGCATGTGACCATAGGTGACCGCATGTGACCATAGGTAATTATATGTGACCATGGGGACCGAAGTGACCCTAGGTAATTATATGTACCATAGGTTTAAAAAAATTTTTTACCATAGGTGCCGCATGTGACCAAGGGGAAAATTTTATGTGACCAAAGGGAATATTTGTGACCAAAGGGGACCGATGTTACCAAGTAATTAATTGGACCATATTTTTTAATGGTTTTGACCAAGGTGACCGCATGTGACCATATGTTACTGGTTTTGACATAAGGGGACGCATGTGACCTAGCTAATTATATGGACCAAAGGGGACCGCAGGGGACCAAAATTGATTGCATGTGCCATAGGTGACGCAATTTTACCAAAGGGTTACCGCATGTGACCATATTTTTACCCGCGGTGACGATAGTTTTACTGCATGGTGCCCAAAAAAAAGCCCAATTTTTATGTGACCATAGGTGACCGCATGTGACCATATGTGATTGCATGTGACCATAGGTAATTATATGTGACCATATGTGATTGCATGTGACCATAGGTGAGTATATTAGATTAATGTGGGCCCATATGGGGATATAGGTGATTAAATGTGACAAAATTTTGACCGGGATATGACTTTTTTTTAATTTTTATTGGGTTATGTGTTTTCTGTATTTTAACAAAATTTTGACCCAAATGACCGAGGGGACTGATGTGACTAAATGGACCCAAAACCCACAATTTTGGACTTTGTGACTGAATTTGACTATACGTAACTATATGCTACTGTATGATACTGTATAGGGCCTTTTGTTACAGTATGTAATTGTATGAGACTGTATATTACTGTATGGGACTATGTGTAAATTATGGGCTTTATATTACTATATCTTACTGTATAGGGTTTTATGCTACTGTATAGGACTGTATAAGGCTTTATGTTACTGTATAGGGCTTTATGTTACTGTATAGGGCTGTATGAGGCTTTATGTTACGGTCTAGGGCTTTACGTTATTGTATGGGCCTTATTAGGTTTCATCCTACAGTATTCCCATGTGTTACTGTACGGGGCTATATAAGGCTTTATATAACGCTGTGTTACTGTATAGGGCTTCTTGCTATTGAATGGGACTGCATGTGGCTTTATGCTACCATATGAGTCTCTTTAGGGTTTTATGATACTGTATGAGGCTTTATGCTAGTGTATGGGACTGTAAGGTAAATGCAAGGTATATGGGACTGTATGAGGCTATATGTTACTATATAAGACTTTATGTTACTATATAGGACTTTATGTTACCGCATGAGACTGTATGAGGCCATATGTTACTGTATAGGACTTTATGTTACTGTGTGGGACTGTATAAGGCTTTATGTTACTATATGAGGCTTTATGTTACTGTATAGGGCTTTATATTACCGTATGAGACTGTATGAGACTATATGTTACTGTATGGGGATTTATGCTACTGCATAGGACTGTTTACGGCTTTATATTTCTGTATGGGACCGTATGTTACTGTACAGAGCTTTATGTTACTGTATGGGACTGTATAGAGCTTTATGTTACTGTATAAAACTGTATGCAAATATACTACTATATGGGACTGTATAAGGCTTTATGTTACTGTATAGGACTTTATGTTACTGTATGGCTCTTTATGAGGTTTCACGCTACTGTATGGCACTATGTTACAGTATGGGGTTATATAAGGCTTTATATAACTCTGTGTTACTGTGCAGGGTTTCATGTTACTGTATAGGGCTTTATACTACTCTATGGACTGTATGTGGCTTTAAGTCACTGCATGAATTTCTTTGGGGTTTTATGTTACTTTGAGGCTTTATGTTACTGTATGAGTCTCTCTGGGGCTTTATGCTAGTGTATGGAACTGTAAGGTAAATGCAAGGTATATGGGGTTGTATGAGGCTTTATGTTACTGTATGGGAATCTACAAGGCTTTGTTATGGCATAGGTCTGTATGGAACTGTAGCAACAGTTATGTGCTTAATCATTACAGCAGTATAAAAACAAACAAATCACAGAAACTCCTCCAACCGCAGATCTCGTCCCCTCCAATCTAATCCCCTCCGACCTCATCCCCTCCAACCTCCGATCTCATCCCCTCCAACCTCCAACCTCATCCCCTCCAACCTCCAACCTCATCCTCTCCAACCTCCAACCTCATCCCCTCCAATCTCCAACCTATTCCCCTGCAATCTCAGATCTAATCCTCTCTGACCTCCGATCTCATCCCCTCCAACCTCCAACCTCATCCCCTCCAACCTCAGATCTAATCCTCTCTGACCTCCGATCTCATCCCCTCCAACCTCCAACCTCATCCCCTCCAACCTCCAACCTCATCCCCTCCAACCTCAGATCTAATCCTCTCTGACCTCCGATCTCATCCCCTCCAACCTCCGACCTCATCCCCTCCGACCACCAATCTTATCCCCTCCGACCTCACATCTCATCCCCTCTGACCTCACATCTCATCCCCTCTGACCTCACATCTCATCCCCTCTGACCTCACATCTCATCACCTCCGACCTCACATCTCATCCCCTCTGACCTCAGACCTCATCCCCTCCGACCTCCAACCTCATCCACTCCGAACTCAGAACTAATCCTCTCCGACCTCCGATCTCATCCCCTCCAACCTCCGACCTCATCCCCTCCAACCTCAGATCTAATCCTCTCCGACCTCCGATCTCATCTCCTCCATCCTCCGACCTCAGATCTCATCACCTCCAACCTCCAATCTCATCCCCTCCGACCTCCAATCTCATCCCCTCCAACCACTGATCTCATCCCCTCCGACCACTGATCTCATCCCCTCCGACCTCAGATCTAATCCTCTCCAACCTCCGACCTCATCCCCTCCAACCTCCGACCTCATCCCCTCCAACCTCCAACCTCATCCACTCCAACCTCAGATCTAATCCTCTCCGACCTCCGATCTCATCCCCTCCGACCTCATCCCCTCCAACCTACGATCTCATCCCCTCCAACCTCCGACCTCATCCCCTCCAACCTCCGATCTCATCCCCTCCAACCTCCAACCTCATCCCCTCCAACCTCCGATCTCATCCCCTCCAACCTTCAACCTCATCCCCTCCAACCTCAGATCTAATCCTCTCCGACCTCCGATCTCATCCCCTCCAACCTCTGACCTCATCCCCTCCAACCTCCGATCTCATCCTCTCCAACCTCCGATCTCATCCCCTCCAACCTCATCCCCTCCGACCTCAGATCTAATCCTCTCCGACCTCCGATCTCATCTCCTCCAACCTCCGACCTCAGATCTCATCACCTCCAACCTCCAATCTCATCCCCTCCGACCTCCAATCTCATACCCTCTAACTACTGATCTCATCCCTTCTGACCACTGATCTCATCCCCTCCGACCACCGATCTCATCCCCTCCAACCTCCAATCTCATCCCCTCCGACCACTAATCTCATCCCCTCCGACCTCCAATCTCATCTCCTCCATCCTCACTTCTCATCCCCTCTGACCTCACATCTCATCACCTCCAACCTCAGATCTCATCCCCTCCGACCTCTGACCTAATCCCCTCCGACCTCATCTCCTCCTTCCTCGCATCTCATCCCCTCTGACCTCACATCTCCTCCCCTCCGACCTCAGATCTCATCCCCTCCGACCTCAGATCTCATCTCCTCCATCCTCACATCTCATCGCCTCCGACTTCTGATCTCATCCCCTCCGACCTCAGATCTCATCCCCACCGACCTCTGACCTCATCCCCTCTGACCTCATCTCCTCCATCCTCACATCTCATCCCCTCCAACCTCAGATCTCATCCCCTCCAACCTCAGATTTCATCCCCTCCGACCTCTCACCTCATCCCCTCCGACTTCCGATCTCATTTCCTGCATTCTCACATCTCATCCCCTCCGACCTCAGATTTCATCCCCTCCGACCACCAATCTCATCCCCTCTGACCTCACATTTCATCCCCCCCAACCTCAGATCTTATCCCCTCTGACCTCCGATCTCATCCCCTCTGACCTCAGACCTCATCCCCTCCGACCTCAGATCTCATCCCCTCCAACCTCCGACCTCATCCCCTCCGACCTCAGATCTCATCTACCTCCAACTTCAGATCTCATCCCCTCCGACCTCCAATCTCACCCCCTCTGACCTCAGATCTCATCCCTTCAGATCTCAGATCTCATCCCCTCCAACCTCCAACCTCATCCCCTCCAACCTCAGATCTAATCCTCTCTGACCTCCGATCTCATCCCCTCCAACCTCCAACCTCATCCCCTCCAACCTCCAACCTCATCCCCTCCAACCTCAGATCTAATCCTCTCTGACCTCCGATCTCATCCCCTCCAACCTCCGACCTCATCCCCTCCGACCACCAATCTTATCCCCTCTGACCTCACATCTCATCCCCTCTGACCTCACATCTCATCACCTCCGACCTCACATCTCATCCCCTCTGACCTCAGACCTCATCCCCTCCGACCTCACATCTCATCCCCTCTGACCTCAGACCTCATCCCCTCCGACCTCCAACCTCATCCACTCCGAACTCAGAACTAATCCTCTCCGACCTCCGATCTCATCCCCTCCAACCTCCGATCTCATCCCCTCCAACCTCCAACCTCATCCCCTCCAACCTCCAACCTCATCCCCAACCTCAGATCTAATTATCTCCGACCTCCGATCTCATCCCCTCCAACCTCCGACCTCATCCCCTCCAACCTCCGATCTCATCCTCTCCAACCTCATCCCCTCCAACCTCCGATCTCATCCCCTCCAACCTCCAACCTCATCCCCTCCAACCTCAGATCTAATCCTCTTCGACCTCCAATCTCATACCCTCCAACCTCTGACCTCATCCCCTCCAACCTCCGATCTCATCCTCTCCAACCTCATCCCCTCCAACCTCAGATCTAATCCTCTCCGACCTCCGATCTCATCTCCTCCAACCTCCGACCTCAGATCTCATCACCTCCAACCTCCAATCTCATCCCCTCCGACCTCCAATCTCATACCCTCCAACCACTGATCTCATCCCCTCCGACCACTGATCTCATCCCCTCCGACCACCGATCTCATCCCCTCCAACCTCCAATCTCATCCCCTCCGACCACTAATCTCATCCCCTCCGACCTCCAATCTCATCACCTCCAACCTCAGATCTCATCCCCTCCGACCTCTGACCTAATCCCCTCCGACCTCATCTCCTCCTTCCTCGCATCTCATCCCCTCTGACCTCACATCTCCTCCCCTCCGACCTCAGACCTCATCCCCTCCGACCTCACATCTCATCTCCTCCATTCTCACATCTCATCGCCTCCGACTTCTGATCTTATCCCCTCCGACCTCATATCTCATCCCCACCGACCTCTGACCTCATCCCCTCTGACCTCATCTCCTCCATCCTCACATCTCATCCCCTCCAACCTCAGATCTCATCCCCTCCGACCTCAGATTTCATCCCCTCCGACCTCTCACCTCATCCCCTCCGACTTCCGATCTCATTTCCTCCATTCTCACATCTCATCCCCTGCAACCTCAGATTTCATCCCCTCCGACCACCAATCTCATCCCCTCTGACCTCACATCTCATCCCCCCCCGACCTCAGATCTTATCCCCTCCGACCTCCGATCTCATCCCCTCTAACCTCAGACCTCATCCCCTCCGACCTCAGATCTCATCCCCTCTGACCTCAGAACTCATCTACCTCCAACCTCAGATCTCATCTACCTCCAACTTCAGATCTCATCCCCTCCGACCTCCAATCTCACCCCCTCTGACCTCAGATCTCATCCCTTCAGACCTCAGATCTCATCCCCTCAGACCTCACATCTCATCTCCTCCATTCTCACATCTCATCACCTCCGACCTCATATCTTATCCCCTCCGACCTCATATCTCAGCCCCACCGTCCTCTGACTTACGCCCCTCTGAACTCTTCTCCTCCATCCTCACATCTCATCCCCTCCAACCTCAGATCTCATCCCCTCCGACCTCAGATCTCATCCCCTCCGACCTCTCACCTCATCCCCTCCGACTTCCGATCTCATTTCCTCCATTCTCACATCTCATCCCCTCCAACCTCAGATTTCATCCCCTCCGACCACCAATCTCATCCCCTCTGACCTCACATCTCATCCCCCCCGACCTCAGATCTTATCCCCTCCGACCTCCGATCTCATCCCCTCTGACCTCAGACCTCATCCCCTCCGACCTCAGATCTCATCCCCTCTGACCTCAGAACTCATCTACCTCCAACCTCAGATCTCATCTACCTCCAACTTCAGATCTCATCCCCTCCGACCTCCAATCTCACCCCCTCTGACCTCAGATCTCATCCCTTCAGACCTCAGATCTCATCCCCTCAGACCTCAGATCTTATCTCTTCCAACCTCAGATCTTATCGCCTCCAACCTCAGATCTCATCTCCTCCAACCTCCGATCTTATCTCTTCCAACCTCAGATCTCATCCCTTCAGACCTCAGATCTCATCCCCTCAGACCTCAGATCTTATCTCTTCCAACCTCAGATCTTATCTCCTCCAACCTCAGATCTCATCTCCTCCAACCTCAGATCTCATCCCCTCAGACCTCCGATCTTATCTCTTCCAACCTCAGATCTTATCTCCTCCAACCTCAGATCTAATCTACTCCAACCTCAGATCTCATCCCCTCAGACCTCCGATCTTATCTCTTCCAACCTCAGATCTTATCTCCTCCAACCTCAGATCTCATCCTCTTGACTGACCCTCCCCACAAGACCATTATAGATAAGACATTACCAGTTGTTGTTTTCTCCCTTAGAGGAATCGTAGAGAATCTCATTCAGCGTAAGCACTCAGCACCATGCCGTGCTGATCAGCAGACGAGAATTTACTACATCAAAAGAGGAAGGAAAATGACAATAACATTATTACTGTCTATGAAATACTGATAAAGAGAAGAGAAAGTGATGCCAGGAAATGGGGGAAACACCAGGCCCCGACCTGGAAAATATTCTGAAAGAGAAATACCATAGATATGTCATCATACCTTTATGTACATGTTCTAGAAGCTTCTCCTCCAACTTCTCAGGTCACTCAAGACAAGCTCCTGCAGTCTTGTAGGACTTCTTCCTTTTTCTAGGACCTTCAATTTGTTACAACACAAACATACTGTGAAATAAGACATGACAGCCCAGTCCTAAACCACCACCGACAGAGCCAGGGCCAAGAAGCTGAGCATATCTTATCGTTATTACAGACCCTGTCTGGAGAACGACATCCCCACTTAGTCACTCAGAACAGGCACCATGCAGGTTTGTAGAACCTGTTCCTTTTTCTAGAACCTAAAGTAGATCACAATGTAAAGATAATGGGAAAGAAGACATGACGGCCCAGTCATAAACCACCACCGAGAGAGTCAAGGCACAAAAGCTTATCCTACATCTTCAGGTCCCCTTATATACTGTATATGTATATACACCCTGTATATATGCATTGTATACCTTATATACCATATACATATATACACCCTGTAATTTACCTTATACCTTATATACCATATACGTATATACACCCTGTATATATACACTGTATACCTTAAATACCGTATATGTATATACACCCTGTATACAGTATATGCATTGTATACCTTATATACCGTATATGTATGTACACCCTGTATATATACAATGTATACCTTATAAACTGTAAATGTATTTACACCCTGTATATATACACTGTATACCTTATATACTGTATATGTATGTACACCCTGTATATATACACTGTATACCTTATATACCGTATATGTATGTACACCCTGTGTATATACACTGTACACCTTATATACTGTATATGTATGTACACCCGATAATACAGGAATACCTATAACTGAATATTGTAACCCTGATCTCAAACAAATCCAATTTATTCCCTTGAAAACCAGATCTTTATCTTTTGGACCCCGTTAAAAATTCATCTTAATC
>JAODAL010049100.1:0-28446 GCA_025379985.1 Phyllomedusa bahiana
AAGGGGGGGCTTTTGGCAATTAAGGGGGCCCCGGGGGAACCTACAGGGGGGGGCCTGTTTCCCAAATGAGGGGGGCCCCGTACTATTTGGGGGGGGCCCCCGACTTTCCCAAAGGGGGTCTGACCATTTTTACAGAGGGGCCCTTTTACTACCCAAAGGGGGGTCCCGCTACCTTAAAAGGGGGGCCTGTTTAAAAAAGGGGGGTTTTGGCCCACCTACAGGGGGGCCCTGACTACAAGGGGGGTTTGGTACCTAAAGGGGGTCCTGACCTAAAAGGGGGGTTTGGGGTACCTAAAAGGGGGCCCCCCCTACACAAGGGGGGGTTCTGGCTACTTTCAGGGGGGGGCCCGACTTTCAAGGGGGGGTGGCTTTCCTAAAACATAAGGGGGCTCCTTTAATACCTACCCGGGTAGTTAAAGGGGGGGCCCCCGACTTCCCGCACCCCTTTCCTAAAGGGAGGGGCCCCAAATCCCTGTTGATACCAAAAGGAGACCCCCAACTGTCTGTATACTACATAAAAAGGGGACCCCCAAATGTTTTATAGTATCTTTAAAGGGGCCCTAAAACTGTTTTTTTAGTCTTTGGGGGTCCAAAAACTGTTGCGCCCAATTTTAAAAGGGGCCCTAACTACTTTCTGCTTACCCTTTAAAGGGGGGGAAAAAAAACCTTTCCCCTACAGCGCTAACTAAAATTTTTGGGTCACCAACACTTTCCTTCGTCCTTTAAATAATGGGGTCCCCAAACCCAACTGTAGGGCCTTTTCAATTTTCATTAAAATGGGGGCCCGGTTTTTTTACCTGGGGGCTAATTTTCCCACCCACCCCGGGGCTAGGTACCAAACCAACCTACCTGGGGTGGGGTAGCAACTTATCCCCGGGGGTTCCTCCTACCCCAAATTTTTCCTTTCTTTTTTTTTTACCGGTGGCCTTTCCCACCCTCCAAAAACCCCTTTTGGGGTATAGGTTTTTACCCCCTCTCTCACCCCCCGGGGAGTTTGTACCAAAAGGTGGGAATTGGTTAAAAAAATTTTGGAAAAATTGGGATTCTAGATATTTTTTTTAATTTCTGAAGGGAAGGCTTTGGCGGGCAAATCATCATGGCGGGGGGGTGGAACCCGGAAGGGATGAAAGAAAAGGGAAACGGGAAAAGTTTCATGGAGGGGAAAAATGGAAAAGAATTCCCGAGTTTTTTGGGGGTCCCGCCCTCAGGGTTATTTTTTATATTTTTAATGTGATTGGGGGGGAAACCCTTTGCAGGTGTCTGGAACCCCTTAAAGTGGGGCTTTATGGCAGGGGGTTGTTTTTTTAAACCCGAGTGGTGTTCTGGGCCTCTATTTGGTCTCTTTTATTTGTGGGGTTGTAGGTTAAAACCCGGCTTTGGTTTTCTGCCCATGTATGGGGTTTTTATATGGCCCCGGGGTTGGGGAGGTTTTTACCTGAGTGGGTGTCCCCGGGCCTTATTTTGGGGTTTTATATTTGGGGGTGTTGTAGGTTATTTCCCTGGTGGTGTCTGGGCCCCCTTTTTGGGGTTTTTAAAATTTGGGGGGTGTTGTAGGTTTATCCTGAGCTGGGTTTGACCTTATGTGATTCTATTTGGGTTTGGTTTTTGGGTTTTAGGTTATTCCTGAGTGGGTGTTGACCTCTTTTGTGGTTTTCTATATGGTGGTGTTGTAGGTTTTACCTGAGGCTGATGTTTGACTTCTAAAGGTTTTTTTGGGCTGTATTTTGGCAGGGTTGTTGGTTATAACCCAGCCCGGTTTTCTGACCTCTATGTGGTCTCTATATGGTGGGTTGTTGGTTATATGGTGGGGGTTTTGACCTTATGTGGTTTTCTATATGGGGAGTGTTATAGCTTTTTAAAACCCGAGAAAGGGGTCTGACCCTATGTGGTCTCTATTTGGGTGGGTTTTAGGGTTTTACCGAGTGGTGTCTGAATCCCAGGGGGTCTCTATATGGCCGTGTTGAGGTTATACTGAGCTGGGTTGACCCCTTTTTGTGGTTCTATATGGCGGGTTGTAGGTTATAAACCTGGGGTGGTGTCTGACCCCTATGTGGTCTCATATGGTGGTGTTGTAGGTTATACCCGAGTGGTGTTGGAAACCCCTATGGGTTTTATATGGCGTGTTGTAGGTTTACCTGAAAATGGTGTTTTGAACCCCCCATGTGTTTTCTATATGTTGGTAAGGTTTTATTGGCGCGGGTTTTTAGTGGCAAACGACATGTGTCCTGATTGTAAAAGTGAGGGACAACCCGAAACCCCCTGATAGGAGTAAAACTTTTAATTCCGGCTGGTGTTTATTTTATAAAAGGGGGTGAGGTTTCGTGGGCAAGGGAAAAGTGGCGGGGGGGTATTGTATGTGGGTTTTTGGGGGTTTTTTGTATTTGGACTATTGGAGGGGGATATTGTATGTGGGGGTGGGGGATATGGGGGAGCTACTTAGCCTGTGGTTTTTATGATATGTTAGAAATTTTTCAAATGTGTAACTAAAATTGTACTATACAATTTCATTTGTTTTGGGACATGTATTTGTGGGAAAATGGGGCCCATTTATGTTGAGAGGGGCCCTTTAAAATTTTAATGTACGTAGGGTGGGGCCCCCCGGGGTTTTTTTCCCTGTGGGGCCCCCGACTTCCCCCAGTCCGGGAAAATGGATGTGAGAGGGGTTTTATAGAGAAAAATTTTGAAAAAGATTGTTTTGGGGAATAAAATAAGATAGAAAGGTATGATAGATGACAGATAATATAGAGAAATACATAGTAGATAGATAAGAGATACATAAGTAGCTATATATGAAATAGATAGGAGATATAGATAGATGAAGCTAATAGATTGAGATAGATATGAGCTGGATATACGATACATAGGTATTTAGATATGAGATGTGTCTGTGCTCCTGACTGGCTGTTTCTGGGCAGGGTGGGCCGAGGCTGCGGCTTCTTCTTCCTGCGCTGGTACCTGGTCCAGGCGCAGTTGGGTGACACTGGACACTATTGGTGTCCCTGGAGGCGACGTCCATGTGATTACCATACTAGAGGAAAGATGTCCCGGAGGCCATCCCTGCGTCCATCTCCCAGGAGCAGGTAAGGGGAGCACACTGTTTACATTACATTTTAGTCAGGGTGGGGGGGGGGGGCATCATTTGTTTTTTTTTATGCTTTTCTTTCCTATCTGCTTTGCCTCCTGCAGAATTTTCTGTCCAACTTTTTAGTCACAGAAACTTCTGCAGGATGTACGGCCCACTCCACTGAAGGGCCTAACTGTAACCAGCAGGAGAGTGTAATAGATCACTAGAATGACAATATACTGCAGTGCACAAGTGCTATGGTATATTGCTCCAGTGATCATTTCTGAAAGTACCAAAGAGAGATTGGGGAAAGAAAAATTATATCACATGGTAAACTAGAAAAACCCGAACAGATCCGAGTGCCACCTCCTAAACATGTCCCGAACTTCTCCATTCAGAGGAGGGGGGGGGGCCCAAACCGACTTCTCGCACCTGGGCCCATGAGCCCTTAGCTACGCCCCTGACACACACCTGTGTATTTGAAAGGTATTTCACCCCAGTAACTCGAAAATCGTTAGTATTTTGCACAGAGTGCAATCTAGTGCTGCTACAGAGAGATTTTTGTGCATACGAGACACAGTGACGAGTTGCAGAATTTAACATGGCTGCCCTATTTATAGGGCTGTGACATCACAGAAGCTGGCTGGCTGCTGATTGGCTGTCTGTATGCACATAACGGCATTTCTTTCTTCCTCCCATAGTTCTCTGCCCCATGTCACGCCATGTGCTCGCGATCACTTTAGATTCGTTACCACGAATTGCCATGAACTTCATCTTTGTTCAGAAATTAATTTTTCCTGAAATTCTAAACGAATTCCACTTCGTTAGAACTGATTTGCTTGCTCATCTCTAGCTGTCACCAAGCACCTAGAAATTCCTTATAATAAACTTACAACCAATGTATAGGAAATACATAGCCGACATTCAGTTTTTCAGAGGCATATCAAACACAACTGACCAGCAGCTATCAAACAAGCACAATGCCCACACAATCTGACAAGCATTTAGTAGCCACACAAACTGCACACATACCAATCAATGCCTTGCTTGTAAGTCATTTTACAAGGGTCCATTCTCCTTTCCATTTAAAACTCAATCTGCGTCTGATCAGTGAAGTCTCTTTATCTGACCTGATTATGTACGCATACCTCCCAACATTTAGATATTGCAAATAGAGACACATTAGCCACACCTCTGACCACGCCCAATCAAATGACATCATAACAGGACACGCCTCTAACCATGCCCCATCAAACTAAATCATGCCCCGCCCCTCCAGAAGACCAGCGCCAACACAACAGCGACGCCACTAGGGTCTGTAAATATGTAATTATATAAAGTAATGTATTGCATACATAGAAATTCATACAAATAGCTGTAAGACAATGTTCTGTGGATATTACCGCTATATTATTGTGATACATGACCACATAATACCACTGTACAGGGAACAAATATCCCCGTACTGTTACTGACCACATCAAGATTAATATTATCAATGATACCGCTATACAGAGATCAAATAATTCCACCACATTATGACAACATCACCACCACATAGTGACTGAATAATACCACAAGACCATGACCACATATCACCACCAGTGACTGAATAATACCACTACACCATGACCACATATCACCTCCACATAGTGACTGAATAATACAGCCATACTGATCCTGAATATGAACCATTACACTTCTACCAACATTCCTGCCATACAGTGACCATATGGGGGTAGATAGCAGTTGTAAACAGGCTCTGCAGACTGTATATACCACCATACAGTGACCATATGGGGGGTAGATAGCAGTTGGACACAGGCTCTGCAGACTGTATATACCACTATACAGTGACCATATGGTGGTAGATAGCTGTTGTACACAGGCTGTGATGACAGTAAAATACAATTTAGTGACTCACAGGTGACGTCTTCTCTGTTGGGAGTCGTTCCCTTTCTCCATTCCTTCCAGATCGCCATGACCACTTTTCCTGGCTTCGTCCCTGCAGAATTAACCACACAAACATTTTAGACTCTGCACTGCTCCATCCCCTCCCTCCCAATTCCCACCTCTGTACAAACTCCCCATGGGGTGATAGGTAGAGTAGGCTAGTATGGGGCAACAGGCAGTGGTCAGGGGGTTATAGAGTGTCAGGTGAGGGTTGTATTTTGTCTTGACACTAGACCACAGGGGTGAAAGAGAAGGTAAGGCCACAGCTTACAACACAATCTCCTGGGGAGAGACAGAAGACCAACCCCCCGGAGATTGTGGTGCAGCTCTGGCCTGTTCTCCATTCCCTGCACCCCCAGATGATCAGCCACAGCCTTGACCTTCAGGGGTGCAGTGGATGGACTATAATACTATTAGATTCATTAGACTACGTCAGACCAGTATAGCATCTATTTCTGAACAAACATGATCCCGAGGGCCGGCATCAGGGAGTTTATTTAAATAAACTGCTTTTTTTATTTTGTTTATGTGTTATTTTTTTTCCCATTTTTTCCAGTGATAGTAGTGGAGGTGTCTCATGGACGCCTCTTCAATACTATCGCCCGGGCTTGGTGTCAGCCTGTGGCAGTTTTTGTCACCCCAAGACCGACACTAACCCCGTGTCACTATTATCTCAATACCCAATGCACCAGGTATACTGGGAAGAGCTGGGTAACCGTCAGAAGTGGACACTCTAATGTGAGGGTCTGCTTCTGGGGCGGCTGCAGGCTGGTATTCTTAGAATGGGATGGGACCAGTATTGAAGGACCTTCCCATTCTGATAGTATTAGGCTGCAGCTGTTGGTTTTACCCTGGTTGGTTATGGAAATTGGGGGGACCCCACGTTGTTTATTTTTTTTAAAAAATCATTTATTTATTGAGAATCCTACAGTGGGCACCTCCTGTAATCATTACAGTGGATGCCTATGTGCAGATTCTCACTAAATAAATACATTTTCAGAAAAAAAAAACGACGTGGGGTCCCCGTCAATTTCCATAA
Source organism: Phyllomedusa bahiana (assembly GCA_025379985.1). Taxonomy (NCBI): domain Eukaryota; kingdom Metazoa; phylum Chordata; class Amphibia; order Anura; family Hylidae; genus Phyllomedusa; species Phyllomedusa bahiana. Next base: position 6,057 of record JAODAL010049100.1, read on the forward strand.
CCAGCCAGCGCAAAACCGACAGCGGCAGCCTGATACTGTCAGAATGGGAAGAACCATCGATGCTGGTAATTTCCCATTCTAAAATTACCAGCCTGCAGCTGCTTCAGAAATGGACCATCACATTAGAGGGTCCGCTTCTGATGGTTACTCAGCTCTTCCCAGTACCCCTGGTGCGTTGGGTACTGGGGTAATAGTGACACGTGGTTAGTGTCACCCTTGGGGTGACGAAAAACTGCCGCTGGCTGACAGCAAGCCCGAGCGATAGTAATGGATAGGCGTCTTCCAGATACCGCCACTACTATCACTGGAAGAAAATGAAAAAACACACAGAAAAAAAACCCCAAAAAACTTTATTTAAATAAACACTCCCCGATTCCCGCCCTAGTTATCCATTTTATTATAGAAATAGATATAACGCTGTCCGACGTAGTCCACCAAATCCGTGGTAGTCCAAATGGGAACCTGTAAAAAAAAAAAACAACCCAACAAAGGGGGCATCACCCAGCTTTACTGGACACCAGGTGTTGGGTTGTCACCCAGCTTTCCCCGATGTAGAATAGCCTATTCAATGCACAAGAAAGCTGGGTGACATCCAACCAGCAGGCGTCCAGGAAGGCTGGGTGCCCGCTGTGGAGAATGAGTGTCACCCAGCTTTCCCAGCTGCTGAATAATCTATCAAGTATATGGGAAAGCTGGATGACATCCAAACAGCAGGTGTCCAGCGTCTAGGAAAGCTGAGTGGCACCCATCCCCTACACCTGGCTCTTTCCTGCAGGTTTGGTGTGGAGGGATGTCACGCAGCTTTCCAATTTGCTGAATAGTTTATTCTGCAGCTGGTAAAGCTGGGTGAATTGGTTCACAGCAGGCATCCTAAAAAGATGGGTGCCTGCTGTGGGGGGACAGGGAGACAGGGGGGCCGTTTTGGTGGACAGGGGGGGCTAAGTTAGCAGACAGGGAGGGAGGGGGTGGTTTTGGGGGACAGAGGGGGCTAAGTTAGGGGACAGGGAGGCAGGGGGCAATTTTAGGGGACAGGGGGGGCTAAGTTAGCAGACAGGGAGGGAGGGGGTGGTTTTGGGAGACAGGGGGGCTAAGTTAGAGGACAGGGAGGCAGGGGGGGACGTGTTGGGGGGGCTAAGTTAAAGGACAGGGAGGGAGGGGGGGCCGTTTTTGGGGACAGGGAGGGAGAAACACCTCCCTGCTGTTTCCTCTTCTTGCTGCAGCTGCTGCCTCCGCCCCCATAGTACACTGATCAGTGTAGCTGAGGGGGTGGGGCCAGCCCCCTGCAGGCAGTGACTTCAGGGGAGAGCGTCTCTATGACACTTCCGCTGCGTCCCTGCACTCTGCACCGGCCGCATGTGAGGGAGAGAGGCTCCCTGACAAGCGGCTGGTGGTTGCGGACACTGTTTGCGCGTCCCGGGGACGCGCAAACAGTGAACTGCACAGCGAAGTCCCGTGGATTCAGGGCACATGCCCTGGATCCCCGGGACATCCCTGAAAAATCGGGATACCTCCAGGCCTTCCCTGGACAGTGGGACAGGGATCCCAAATCGGAAATGTCCCGCCCAAATCGGGAGGGTTGGGAGGTATGTGTACGTAAGAGAGAGAATAAGGACTTTATGAACTTCCTTTTAAAGTAACCGTATATTATCAGTACCCCTTGGGAAAATTCTCAAATTCAGCGGCGTTGCTAGGGTCCTAAAACTTCCGGGGCCCGGGCCCTCTGTGTTATGTTTTTCTCAGTAGGGCGGGGTTCACGTGGCAATTTTTACACCACATCGAGAACTGTGGCATGATGTATTTTTACAGAAAATAGTGTATGTTCCTGTCAGTTTATTTTCCACGTAGTCCACATAGATCCATTCCATCACCTCAGCAGTGCAGAATGAGAGTCAGCGCTGACAAATGTACTTTTTCTAAACCTCTAACCTACGTATGACACAGTAATACCCCTAAATAACAGTCATACAGGTATCGAATATTACACCTATACATGGAGCAAACATACCATATGTATGGTTGTTACTAAAGAAAATCCTACAATACCAAGACCCCATAATATTACTGCTTAAGGATCAAATAATACTGCCAGACCCTGACTAAATGTGACATCAGCTGTACAAGGGCTCTGAAGACGTATATTTCCGCCATACAGTGACCAGGTAGTGGTAGATGCTAGTTGTATGTAGGCTATGCAGACATATAAGTGATCCCAGTGCAGTTACATAAGTGACTTACAGGAGACGTTTCCTCTGATAATAGTTGTTCTCTTTCCTTTTTCTCCTCCATTCAGCCATGATGACTTCTCCCGGCCACCACATGTCTCTGTAGAATTTACCACACAAACATTTTAGAATCCTCACTTTCCAGCACCTATATACCTATCTGGGGGGTGGGGGTTATATACCTACCTAATGAGGGCCTATATAGGAAATCATGGTTATGCTCCATCCTCCACAGCAACCTGTTTTCCTATGATAGAAAAGCCAGGTGCCTGCTGTGAGGGAGGAGTCACCCATCATTCCTATATAGGCCCCCAATAGATAAGGAGGTATATAGACCCCCCAACAGTATGGATGTAGGTCTATGTAAGTCCTCTCAAAGACAGGTAGATATATAGGCCAGCCCCCCAGTAAGTAGTTAGATATATAGGTCCGCAAGCAGGTAGGTATATAAGCACTTTCAATAGCTAGGAAGGTAAATAGGTCCCATCACTAGGTAGACGGTAGTTATATCTGTCCCACAATAGAAAGGTAGTTATATAGTGCCCATAAAGCAATAAGCTTGGGTAATAGGATTCTAATGAAAAAGTCTCTTGTGAGCACTAGCGGTATTGTCTGTTATTTAACGGTTTCTCCTCCCCGTCTCACAATCAAGTCGCTATTGATACAGACGTGTGTAAGTGAAAATAGCAAAAATACATTTTCTATAGACATAATACAAGTAGTAAAATCATGTAGACATACTTGTATATAGATAAGTCTCGTCCGTAGTGCATATACTAATGTTCAAAGCTTTACCACAATGTAGATCCATGCAATTCTCTCAAGCTTGAGAAAGGGAGGCGCTGCCTCTCGAAACGTCGCTCTCCACAGGTGTGTGACGCTCCGCCTGACAGACTGCTTTTGCTACGCTACATGCATAGCATGGATCTACATTGCTGGTAAAGCTTTGAACATTATTATATGCACTACGGACCAGACTCATCTATACAAGTATCTCTACATGATTTTACTACTTGTATTATGTCTATAGTAAATGTATTTTTGCTATTTTCACTTACATACATCTGTATCAATAGCGACTTAGTTATATAGTGCCCCCCAGTAGGCTGGTGGATACATAGGTCACCCAGTAGGTAGTTATATAGGTACCCCCAGTATGTGGATAAGTATATAGGTCCCCTAGTAGGTTGGTAGGAATATAGGTCCTCCTAGTAGGTTTACAAGTCTATAGATTCCCAAGTAGGCAGATAAGTAACCCACTATATAGTTAAGTACATAGGACCCCCTAGTAGTTTAGTAGGTATAGGTCGTCCCCCCCCTCAGTATGTACACTACCGTTCAAAAGTTTGGGGTCACTTATAAATTTCCTTATTTTTGAAAGAAAAGCACAGTTTTTTTTCAATGAAGCTAACATTAAATAAATCAGAAATACACTCTATACATTGTTAATGTGGTAAATGACTATTCTAGCTGCAAACGTCTGGTTGTTAATGCAATATCTACATAGGTGTATAGAGGCCTATTTCCAACAACCATCACTCCAGTATTCTAATGGTACATTGTGTTTGCTAACTGTGTAAGAAAGCTATTGGAAATTTTGAACACCCTTGAAAACCCTTGTGCAAGTATGTTAGCAAAGCTGAAAACTGTTTTGCTGATTAGAGAAGCTATAAAACTGACCTTCCTTTGAGCTAGTTGAGAATCTGGAGCATTACATTTGTTGGTTCGATTAAACTCGCAAAATGGCCAGAAAAAGAGAACTTTCATGTGAAACTCTATTCTTGTTCTGAGAGATGAAGGCTATTCCATTCGAGAAATTGCCAAGAAACTGAAGATTTCCACAACGGTGTGCCACTCCCTTCAGAGGAGAGCACAAATAGGCTCTAACCAGAGTAGAAAGAGAAGTGGGATGGCCCGCTGCACAACTGAGCAACAAGACAAGTACATTAGAGTCTCTAGTTTGAGAAATCGACGCCTCACAGGTCCTCAACTGATAGCTTCATTAAATAGTACCCGCAAAACGGCAGTGTCAATGTCTACAGTGAAGAGGCGACTCCGGGATGCTGGACTTCAGGGCAGAGTGACAAAGAAAAAGCCATATCTGAGACTGGCTAATAAAGGAAAAGATTAATATGGGCTAAAGAACACAGACATTGGACAGGAGAAGATTGGAAAAAGGTGTTCTGGACAGACAAATCGAGGTTTGAGGTGTTTGGATCACACAGAAGAACATTTGTGAGACGCAGAATAACTGAAAATATGCTGGAAGAGTGCCTGACGCAATCTGTCAAGCATGGTGGAGATAATGTGATGTTCTGGGGTTGCTTTGGTGCTGGTAAAGTGGGAGATTTGTACAAGGTAAAATGGATTTTGAATAAGGAAGGCTATCACTCCATTTTGCAACGCCATGCCATACCCTGTAGACAGCGCTTGATTGGAGCCAATTTCATCCTGCAACAGGACAATGACCCAAAACACACCTCTAAATTATGCAAGAACTATTTAAGGAAGAAGCAGGCAGCTGATATTCTATCTGTAATGGAGTGGCCAGCGCAGTCACCAGATCTCAACCTCTTTGAGCTGTTGTGGGAGCAGCTTGACCGTATGGTACGTAAAAAGTGCCCATCAAGCCAATCCCAACTTGTGGGAGGAGCTTCTGGAAGCATGGGGTGAAATTTCTCCAGATTACCTCAGCAAATTAACAGCTAGAATGCCAAAGGTCTGCATTGCTGGAATTGCTGCAAAGGGAGCAATCTTTGACAAAAGCAAAGTTTGAAATAGAAAATTATTATTTCAAATAAAAATCATTATTTCTAACCTTGTCAATGTCTGGACTATATTTCTATTCATTTTGCAACTCATTTGATAAATTATTTTTTCAGGGAAAACACAAAATTTTGAACGGTAATGTAGGTAGGCATAGGTCCCCCAGTATATACATAGGCATAGGTCCACACCATAAATCGGAAGGTATAGGTCCCCCCAGTACATAGGTAGGCCTAGGTCCCTCCAGTATATAGGTAGGCATAGGACCTCACAAAAAATAGGCAGGCATAGGACCCCCCCAGTACATAGGTAGGCATTGTTCCACCAGTATAAAGGTAGGCATAGATCCTCACAGTAAAGAGATAGGCATAGGTCCCCCCAGTATATAAATACGCATCGGTCCTCCCAGTATATAAATAAGCATAGGTCCTCCCAGTATATAGGTAGGCACAGGGCTTTCCAGTATATAGATAGGCATATTTCCATGCAGTAAATAGGAAGGCATAGGTCCCCCAGTGTATTGGTAGTCAATGTTACCACCAGTATATAGATAGACATAGTTCAACATAGGAAATAGGAAGACATAAGTACCCACAGTACATAGGTAGGCATAGGTCTCCACAGTATAAATGCATGCATAGTTCCCCCAGTATATAGGTAGGCATAGGTCCCCACAGTATATAAGGCAGGCATAGGTCCCCACAGTATATAGGGCAGGCATAGGTCCCCACAGTATATAGGCAGGCATAGTTCCCCCAGTATATAGGTAGGCATAGGTCCCCACAGTATATAAAGTCAGGCATAGGTCCCCACAGTATATAGGTAGGCATAGGTCCCCACAGTATATAGACAGGCATAGTTCCCCCAGTATATAGGTATGCATAGGTCCCCACAGTATATAGACAGGCATAGTTCCCCCAGTATATAGGTAGGCATAGGTCCTCACAGTATATAAGTCAGGCTTCGGTCCTCGCAGTATATACATACATGCCAACTCTCCCGTTTTTGGCGGGGGGGTCCCGCTATTTGGGGTCCCCTCCCGCCCTCCCGGGGGAGTTGGCATTCCCCCCGCCGCCTGCAGGGGCGGGGGTCCTTTAAAATTACCGCGGCGCAAGAGTAGCGCTGGTGCGCTACTCTTGCGCCGCGGGACCGCTCCTACAGGCGGGTGCGCGGGCCGCAGCGGCCGCTCACCCGCCCGGGGTCTCACTGTGCGGGGGGGAGGCCCGGAGGGATCGCTCCCTCCTCCCTCCTCTCCCTGTATGTACGGCGCCGGTGTGTGCGCCGCCCCATAAGGTCAACGGCGCAGGGGGAAGTTTACCGCGGCGGCTGCAGGGGAGTGATGGGGCGGGATGCTCTCACTTCCCCCTGCGCCGCTGAAGAGATCGGTCGGGACTGGCCCGCTGCAGGAGCCTGGTAAGGTAAGTGGATTTTATTATTTGATTTTTATTAGCTTTAGGGGGGTCTACCTGGCTAACAGAGAGGGCAACTACCTGGCAAAAAGAGGGGGCACTACCTTGGCAACAGAGGGGGCACTACCTGGCAACAGAGGGGACATCTACCTGGCAACAAAGGGGGCACTACCCTGGCAAACAGAGGGGACATCTACCTGGCAACAGAGGGGGCACTACCGGGCACCACTGGGGGCACTACCTGGCAACAAAGGGGGCACTACCTGGCTAACAGATGGGGGGCACTACCTGGCAACCCGAGGGGGCACTTACCTGGCAACAGAGGGGACACTACCTGGCAACAGAGGGGGCACTACCTTGGCAACAAAAGGGGGGGCACTACCTGGCTAACAGATGGGGGCACTACCTGGCTAAACAGATGGGGGCACTACCTGGCTAACAGAGGGGGCACTACTGGGTAACAGAGGGGGCACTACCTGGCACCCCAGGGGGCACTACCTGGCAACAGAGGGGGCATCTACCCGGCTAACAGATGGGGGCACTACCTGGCTAACAGATGGGGGCACTACCTGGCTAACAGATGGGGGCACTACCTGGCTAACAGATGGGGGCACAACCTGGCAACAGAGGGGACATCTACCCGGCAACAGAGGGGACATCTACCTGGCAAACAATGGGGGCACTACCTGGCAAACAGATGGGGCACTACCTGGCAAACAGATGGGGCACCTACTGGCTGACAATGGGGGGACCTACCTGGTAACAATGGGGGCACCCTACCTGGCTCACAATGGGGGCACCTCTGGCTAACAATGGGGGGGCACCTACCTGGCTAACAAAGGCGGGCATCTACCGGGCTACAAATTTGGCTCTACCTGGCTACAGAGGGGGCTCTACTTGGCTCAAGGGGGCATCTAAACCCGGGCCCGTAAGGGGCACTACCTGGTTATGGGGGGCTTCTACCTGGCTATAAGGGCATCTACCTGGCTTTCTTCCAAAGCCGTTATGCAGTTAGGTGGAGTGGGTGTGGTATTTTTGAAGGGACGTGGCATACCAACAAGATGGGCGTGTCCAAGCGCCGCCCACTAAGTTCTACTTCCTTTTCATTTTCAAAAGTTGGCAACTATGAGTATATAGGCAGGGATAGGTCCTCGCAGTATATAAGGCAGGCATAGGTCCCCACAGTATATAGGCAGGCATAGGTCCCCACAGTATATAGGCAGGCAAAGGTCCCCACAGTATATAAGGCGGGCATAGGTACTCACAGTATATAAGGCAGGCATAGGTCCCCACAGTATATAAGGCAGGCATAAGTCCCCACAGAATATAAGGCAGGCATAGGTCCCCGCAGTCTATAAGGCAGGCATAGGTCCCCACAGTATATAAGGAAGGCATTGGTCCCCACAGTATATAAGGCAGGCATAAGTCCCCACAGTATATAAGGCAGGCATAGGTCCCCACAGTATACACAGTATATAAGGCAGGCATTGGTCCCCACAGTATATAAGGCAGGCATACGTCCCCACAGTATATAGGCAGGCATAGGTCCCCACAGTATATAAGGCAGGCATAGGTCCCCACAGTATATAGGTAAGCATAGGTCCCCACAGTATATAAGGCAGGCAAAGGTCCCCACAGTATATAAGGCAGGCATAGTTCCCCACAGTATATAAGGCAGGCATAGGTCCCCACAGAATATAAGGCAGGCATAGGTCCCCACAGTATATAGGCAGGCATAGGTCCCCACAGTATATAAGGCAGGCATAGGTCCCCACAGTATATAAGGCAGGCATAGGTCCCCACAGAATATAGGCAGACATAGGTCCCCACAGTATATAAAGTTAGGCATAGGTCAGAGTTGACAATCAAACATGTCAGTAGATTTATTCCAGCCTGAGCCTAGCCTGCCCAGCCCCAGCTCAGCTACAAATACCTATTATTGCCGCCGGCTGCTCTGCTATTCTCTGCGCGGGGCCACGGGCACTCACTGGCTAGGAGGAGCAGGAGCATGCAGGCGCAAGCGACGGCGTCCTTGGGCTTACTAAAGCATGAGACGCACCGCCCACCCCCTCACCCTGTTCAGCACCATACAGGAGGGTTCGGCGGCGGCAGCGGAGCAAGTTAGTGAGCACTGACAAGTAGTGTCCGGCACCGCATCTACTGTGAACAATAATGCGGCGCTGCGCTACTGTGGTGATGCGAGGGCTGGCTGTGGACTGAAACATTTGGTGCTGCAGGCATTTTATTTGGGGCACGAGCCCCGAATAAAACTGCCTAGCGATGCCCCTGCTCAAATTTGTGCCATTTCCATGATTGGAAAAACAAGTTTAGTCTCCTGGATAAGTGACTACACCAGTGGATAAAATGGGGGTTTGTTGAGTGGAAGCGTATGAATACTCTAGTTGATCACATGCAGAATTATTTAACTGATGCAGCTGGAAAATGTAATGGAAACAAAGAGTGCAGTTTGTATCTTCCTTTTGTACTTTGTGCTTTTTGTAGAAAGGTACTGTATCTAAATGAGGTTTTGCCGTGGCACATGCAATACAATTATTTCAATTTTGTGTCTTTGCTGTGTATTTCATCCCCTTTAAGCAATTGTTATTCTTAGTACACCCTGTTTCAGGTTCCAACTCATCTTCATAGGCCAGATACAATTCTTCCTCATTTATGGTCTCTCTCATTGTTGAGGTTACTGAAGGGGAATAGTTTGTATATTTACTGAAATCTCAAGTCTTCTAATTAAAATCTGTTCCATTTCCTACTTCCCTAAAATGAAACTCTACCAGTTTAGAATTTACAGTTAACAAATACATCTCCTATACTGTACATAATCCAGCACCCCCAGGTGATGGGTTTTATTAGTAGAAGATATGGTAAAAAAAAATCACCTGGTCTGCAATATATTTGTCTATGCACAGATATTCTAAGGGTCATGCGGATTAAAACACTTTCATCATTTTTATCCACTTGATCTTGGACCTCCTTTGGTCTATATCCCCAGTCCTCTCCTGTATTCAATCCCACATCCCACCAGGAACCATAATCATATTTACCATAATAACCTGATAGTACTGTAAAAGACAGGGAAACAGAAGCGCGATCCTGAATAGTAAAAGTATACCATAAAAGGTGCCGTTCACAATATCGAACCACTCACCTGACTGAGCTGTACATATATGGTACAACTCACAAATACAGCATGAAAGACCCGGGTGGGGAGATCCTCTGCACAGGTCGACGAGCCGCCGCTCCTCTTCTTACACGGGGAGGCAACCAAGCGCTCCACGGGAGAATGTACAAGGAAAAAAGTTTACAAAAGGACGAAAGATACTATTGCATAATGACACTGGGTATAATAACCATTACAGTGTTAACACATGCAGCATCACTATCCAGTGGCCTGGGAGAAACGTGTCTCAGACGTGGTGGTCCATCCTGCCGCAGCAACTGCAGCAGTAGCCAGTGGCACGCTTGCCATTTCAGCCAGTCAAGGCTCCACCACCTCGACCGAAGGGAGCTGTTTGTCTTTGCCATCATCTCCCGGCCCAGATGCTCCTGCTCCTCGCTAATCATGGCGCCAGCAGTCGTTCAACGAGGCGATTGCAAAGAGACAACAGTATGCGTCCAACCATCCTAAGGTGCAGAAGCTGACCATGCTCCTGTCCAAGTTGTTGGTACTGCAGTCCCTCTCTTTCAAAGTGGTGGACTCTGCGCCGTTCAGAGAACTAATGGCTTGTGCCGAGCCGAGGTGAAGAGTCCCAAGCCGTAATTTCTTTTCAAAAAAAGGCAGTACCAGCCCTGCACAAATATGTAGAACAGATGGTGGGCCAATCCTTGAGCCTATTGGTGTCTTTCAAGGTGCACGGCAGCGCGGACGTGTGGATCTGTAACTATGGTCAGAGACAGTACATGTACTGGGTGAATGTGCTTCCTGCCCAGCCACACCAACAAATTGGACAGGAGACGCCACTTTCTCCTCCACGTTGTCAAACTGCTGATCCTGTGCCAATGTCCACCTCCTCCTCCACCTCAGCCTCCACTACAGCATCAGGTCTTAGTGCTTCTCCATCATACCACATGTGCAGGGCACAGCAGTGTCACGCAGTTCTACACCTGGTTTACTGGGCGAAAGAAGTCACACAGGGGAGGAACTGCTCCACGCCATGCGACAAGAAATCAATGTGTGGCTTTCTCCGCGACAACTGCAAATCAGAACCATGGTGACAGACAATGGAAGGAACATGGTGCCCGCGCTGCATCGAGGAGGCACCCATGTGCCGAGCATGAGGCACATGTTAAGTCTGGTTGTCAAAAGGTTCCTGAAGTCTTCTGCCCAACTGCAAAACATTCTAAAAATGTACATGCACTTCATCCATTTCTACAAAGCCAAGCACACCCTCCTTGAGTTGCAGCGGCAGAACGGCCTCCCCCAACCTAGGCTGATATGCGCTGTTTCCACCCATTGGAATTCCAGCCTCCATATGTTAGACCGACTGTATGAACAGAGAAAGGCCATTAACGATTTTTTTATGATCCAAGTGGACAGAAGTACTCCCCTGTGTAACTTTGATGTCAGCCAGTGGCAGCTCATGTGGGACACCTGCCGTTTGCTCAGGCCCTTTGAGGAGGCCATGTTATTTGTCACTCGCCACTACTACAGGATGAAAAACGTCATTCCACTGCTTCATGTCCTGGAACAGATGCTGCAAAATCTGTCTGGTCAGGGGATTGGAGACATGGCGACTACATCTCACGGCCATGTAAGTCTCGTGGGGGCTGAACTGGAGGAGGAGGACATTGGAGCACAAGCCGTGTCTGGCATAATGAGTGGTTTTTCTACTCAGGTGACAGGAGAGAAGGAGCAGGAGCATCCGGAGGAGGCAGAGGGAGATGAGGAAGACGAGACAGATGACCCAGACACATCGTGGTAGTAGACAGTGGAGATGGAGGCTGGGAGTCCTTCAGAGTCACTTGGGCAGATGGCCCGCAGCATGCTGATTTGCTTGGCTAGTGACAGCCGAATAATCACCATCTGGCAGAGGGATGACTTTTGGCTCTCCATCCTCTTGGACCTTCGTTACCGGTCCAAAATGGGTGCCTTTTTTTCACCTGCCGAGAGGGAGGAGAAACTCACGTACTTTAGAGAAATCCTATGTAATCAGCTGGCCGCTGCCCATGTGCACCATCGTCCATCCTCTGGCAGGTCTGACCACATAACACACATAAGATACAGAACACATAAGACATGCAAATATTCAATTTACTGCTCATCTCTGTTTTGGATAAACTCCTGTTTGTTTTTGGCTTTAGCAATACTGATGTATTATTGACCGATTGAAAGTGGACACTAACGGATGAAAGGAAGAGCAACATGATCAGTGACGTCAACGCAAACTTACTGCCGACACCCTCTCCACTCATTCAGGGGGGGGCCTCTACATGTATCGGCATTTAACAGAACAGGTTCTGTCATATTCTGTGGAAGCAACTGGTGACATTGTAAAGCTCTGGCCTCGTGGAGTGACCCCTGCTGTGAAGTCCCCTTACTGTGCTGCAACCTGTGCCGGCTCCAGGAACTTACTATTGTTTTCTTTGACGCTATTGTAGGATCTTAACCCTCAGCTCGGTTCTTTCCAGCTGGTGCTGACATGACTTTGTCAGGCTGCATTCCCACTTCAGTTATTTGAAGACAGTCACTTGTCAGCTCACTGATATATGAGATTAATAGTACCTTGTTTGACGGCTTGCAGAGCACGGAGACTCCCAGTCAGCTTCAGCTCGGGAGAGCAGCAGGAAACAGGTCACAACATTTGTATATGTTGCAAATATATGCAAACTACTGATACCTTTGTATCTTCTGTTACAAAGAAACAATATCAAATTTGTAACTATATCAATTGCAACACAAAATATGTTGTATATCAGATTACATGCATAAAATACAACTTACAATACATTGGCTGTACAAGTTCTCATTTAAAAATCCACATCAGACGACATATTTCTGAATCCCATAAGCATGAGTGGAAATCTGATATGTCATCTGTAGCTAAACATTTCATAGAAAAACATGGCAGCGACACTACCCACATGAAAGTGATAGGTATTGAAAAAGTAACACAATCCATTAGAGGTGGCAATTTAAAATATAAGTTATTAGCCAGAGAGGCAAAATGGATATTTGTATTAGGTACTCGACAACCAGTGGGCCTAAATGTACGTCATGATCTGCTATATCAATACTAAGTGCTTCTTTCTCTTTTCTCTTTTTTTTGTTTTTAATCATATATTGAATGCATATATTGTAAAAAAACATATTGATATATACTGGTAATCCAATGGTTAATCTGCGGGACTACGCCTTTATAAGGGGTTGGTCTTGTGCAGTGAACCATGGGCACAATGATTAAGACTATGCATTAGTCGAAACGCGTCGTGCAATCTGTAGCACTGGTGCTGTATTACAACTCTCCTACCCTGTATTATCAAATTTTTAATGGAATATTAATAAATTTTTTTATTTTAAAAGTATAAGCTGTGGATCATCTGCTTAATGCTACTTCTAAGCAAGCTGGAGTATATCATTTTATGCACTTCAGTTATTTAGTCAGTTTTGCCCCTGTAAGTGCCCAGAGTAGTGAAGAGTGAAGCGATTCTAAGAGCAGCGGCTGTCATGTGCGTGTCTTACTAAAACACAGCATTGTATGAAGATCAAACCACGCTCCTTATGCATATTTGAGCATGGAACAACGTTCTACAACACCCTACAGTCAGCCAGGAAATAGCTGTTTTTTAATGCGAATCGCCGCAAATAAATTCGGGTCGAAATGATTTTTGGTGGAAAATTTGGCGAACTCGGCAAATCAAATTTTGACGTGTATTTTTCTCTCTCTCGTTATTCTGGCATTTGGCAAATATAAATAATTTTGGTAATCCTAATTGACCTAAAACGAGCAAGGTTTATTCTGATTTCATGTCAGATAGTGAGAAAAACATGCATATGTGTCTTTTTATATAGTGTATGTAAAATTCTGGTTTCAACTGTATATTCCTTAAGGGGTGTAGTTTTCCAGTATATAGTCTTTTTAGCCCCTTAGGGAGTCCTGAAAGCTGAAATGGTGCACCAAAGTCCAGTAGGTGCTCCTCCTTTTCTGAAGCTTGTGGTTAAGTCCAATAGCATACTTGGGCCACATATGCGATATCACTAAAAATGGCAGAATCGGGGAAGTCAGTATGGAGTTGTATTTTCCTATTATCATTTACCGTGTTTCAGTGAATAATGGATAAAAATGTAAAATCTTTGCTTTAATTTGTGTGAAACACCCAGAGGGTTAATAAACATCCTGAATGCTATTTTGAATACTTCAAGGGGTTTACTTTATTATATAGAGTCATTTATGGGGGTATCTAACATACAGGCCCCTCAAAATCATGTGAGGACTGGACCCTAAAAAAACTGTTGCAAAATTTCTTGAACATGTGAAAAATTAATACTAAAGGCCACATGTCTGAAAACTGTCTAGGTCTAAAATTCAACTCTGTTTCCCATAAACAACCAAATCACGAGCCACACCCTTTCATTTTTCCAGAGCCCTATATGAAATGAAAGGGGCTCTCTGATTGGCTGCTATGGGCAACAAAGTGAATTTTAGACCTAGACAGTTTTCATACATGGGCCCTAAATTTCTAAGTTCGGTGCTCTCCCCAAGGAGAGATCTTCCCTTCCTGAGCTACCGATCCTCCCACCCCAAACCAGCCCCCCGGTATCTTCTCTGCTCTGCCACTGAAGAGGGACAAAAATCCCGAAACAGCGTTGTCTGTAGATGAGAGATACTGGGTTGGCTAAAAAATCCTTTTTGCTTTCTCAAGACTCGGTGGGTCAAAAGCAAATTGAGGATTTGTTACAACCAACAGAGGGTGCTGTGGGCTTCTCAGCCCCTTTCCCATAATGCCTTGTGATAAGCCCCCTAATGTCATAAAAGATAAAAATAAATTTAAGAAATTATGCCAACGTACAGTAGATATATGGTAGATGCTAGTCATAAACTATTTTGTGTGGTTAATCTATTTGTCTTGCACACAGAAATTGTGTAACTTTGAAAATGGCAAAAGTTTCAAAATTTTCACAACATTTTGATATTTTTAATAAATAAACAAGGTATATATGGACCAAAGAAAACAGTCTCTGAATCACATGGATTACAAAAACTTTGTTTTGCTCTGCACATCCAAAAGCATTTTTTGAAAAAAAAATGTAAGCATAGGTGCACACTGGCAAGGCAATAACATACATCTATTTCAAATGTCAGTGGCACACTAACAACTAAGTAAACATCAAAGGCATATAGGAATTTTTGAAAATGCATTACTGCTAAGGAAATATGAAAACCTTAGCAGTAATGCATTTTCAAAAATTAATATATGCCTTTGATGTTTACTAAGTTGTTAGTGTACCACTGACATTTGAATAGATGTATGTTATTGCCTTGCCAGTGTGCACCTATGCTTACATTTTTTTCAAAAAATGCTTTTGGATGTGCAGTGCCAAAAAAAGTTATTTGTAGACTGTATGAGGAGTGGCTGTCTCATTGGCTTATTGCACTCCACCTACCTCTTTTAAACCAGTGCAGGATTATTCAGTAGCTAGTCCTTTTCACTCCCTTAGATGTTGTAGTCTGAACAGGCTCCAAGAGAGGTAACGTTTTAGTGTTAGGACTCACTTGTGCTGGGATCCCCTTGACGCAATTGGGAGGTGAGCTTAAACATTTTTGATCAAAACTGTGAACTAAGAATCCCAGGTTTTCATATTTCCTTAGCAGTAATGTATTTTCAAAAATTCCTATATGCCTTCGATGTTTACTTACTTCTTGTGGTATTCAGTTATATACTGACCAAATAGAAGCCAAAAATACATTTTTTACCTGTTTAAGGCTAACAGAGCCCTATGAATATACTTCCGTGTATACTTGGAGCTCCCTGCATACAGTAAACATAGATCACAAACATGCTGCGAACATGCCCAAAGATGCAAGAAGCCACACAAATATATTTTGAGATGAAATTTTACCTTCCCGTAACCATGATATATTTGTATTGAAATTGCAGCTTTTTCTTATGTTACAAATTAACAAACACATAAATGTATCCAGTTTTATTTTATCATCCACCGCAAAATAAAAAACAAAAAATTGTTCTGATCATTCTTTCTTTTTACCATAACCTGAAGATAATTTATCACCATCATGTGTGTGGTTTCTGTTACCTTGCTTAAACATTCAAATATATTAAGTTTCTACCAGCCCTTTAAAATAAGTATTGTACCTTGAGACGTGCAGTCATCTTTAATAATTCAATTAAACCTTTGCATTGGATTTATTTTGCAACACTTGCATAAAGAGTAATTTAATTTTCCTCACACTTCTGCTGACAAGCACAAGCAAACTGTCAATCAGAGAAGAGATATGTAGGTTTGCTAGCATGTCCTTATCACAGCGCTAGAAGGTTAAAATTTAGGATGATGACCAAGGCATCTTGAAGAGGCTTGCAAGAAGTCAGTTGTATGACTTGTTGTTTTTGATGTTTGACAGTGAAATTGTATACTAATGTAAGATTTGAAAGCTCATGCATATTGTTAGAGCTATGCAGAATCCTCAAACGGCTTGCATGTAGGTCAGATAAAAGTCTTTAATAAATTCTAAAAATCAGAGGTTCTCAGGAAGTCCATAGACTGCTGTTCCTAAGCTACTCTAATCCATTGTTCTTATACCTTGTGCAGTACTGCACTTCAAATTCGAGCCTATATGAAATTCAACCGGAATCTAAGCATTTTGGGAGACATGTATGAAAGGGTTTTTCACCCTTTTCTGGAGTAAAATACAACAAAGTGAACAGTGTTAGATGTTTGTTGCATTAAACGACATGTTTGGCGCATTGTTCGACACTTTTTAATGCGCCAAACATGTGGAAGCATGCTGGGGGCGTTCTGGGGTTGTGTCGCACCACATTCGAACTATTACGCACATTTCTGAATGTGGCTCAGTCCAATGAAGCTAATTACTGGTGGAACAGGCAGACCTATTTCAATGTGGTCTGCCTGAGCCAGAGTAGTCGAAGTGGAGCTAGATTTGCTATTAAGGCAAAAAAATGTCCATTATTTCTTATACCAGTACAATAATAAAAAATAATTTATGATAATATATGATAAATATCAAACTACATAAAACCTGATTATATAAATGCTATAATATAAAATATCATATAAAATGAATATAAAAATATATAATATCCCAAAAATATAAAAATGTATTTAAAATGTATAGAATCTAAAACTAATTTTACATTAAATAACCCACTGATGATGTTGTTCAGATTTTTCATTTTTTTTTTTAACTATGTTAAATGAAGGAATTTTTCATCAGATGGTGATCAGTGTTGAAATTTACTTTTGTTGCTCTCAACCTTTATTCTACATATGGCAAGAGCCAGCACACCACAGGTCTTGCTGGGACCTGTGGTCCACCAAGCAAGATCAGTGCCATAGTTTCTATTTGCTGACATGCTATTCTAATAACTTTTTAAAAAAATTTCCAGCCTATCTATAGCCTATAAACATGTTTGGCACATTACAAATGCATCAAAGTTCCCTAATGCGAACACACA
The DNA here is from genome assembly GCA_025379985.1 of Phyllomedusa bahiana. Taxonomy (NCBI): domain Eukaryota; kingdom Metazoa; phylum Chordata; class Amphibia; order Anura; family Hylidae; genus Phyllomedusa; species Phyllomedusa bahiana. The sequence continues at coordinate 23,116 of JAODAL010049100.1, forward strand.
GCTGTGGCACGTCGAAATTTAGACACCATTTATGAACGCACAAAAAACACTTTCATAGATTCAGACGCATTATACACTTCGCACAATGCAGTTCGACGTGCCTGTTTGCATACTTGTCTCCCTCTGAGTCAGTCCACATCAGAATTTTATGTACAGCACCAGAATATCGACCATACACCTAAACTGGAGTTAGAGGTTATTTTTACAGGTTTCTGAGACTAAACGTACTATTCCACAATGTTTCCTGCGCTGTGTCACTTTTGTTGTGAAGTCACTGCCAGTTGCTATAACATAGGGTTCACTCCATGTTATCATAAATATGAGCAAACAGACTCAACAAGTAAGCCAGCTCAACACTTTCCAAATGGAGATGCACAGATCCTCTCGGTTTCAGCTCCCACAATCCAAAGAGTAACAAGATTGATCCAGCAATTCCAAAAGATAATTAAAAGTCCATTCTTTATTGGCAATCCATTAAAATAGCATATAACAGCGGCACAAGATAAGCTGATGCGTTTCGAGGAGACCACGCTACCCCTTACTTATAGCATGCATATATGATGTACTATTGCATATATATAGGATATACAACTACCTACTCTAATCGGTACACCTATCTGATTGGATGCGCCCCATCACGACCGCCCCACCTCCAGCACAGAAAGATGAATACCTGCACGTCCAAAATGGTGAAAGACTGCCAACATCCAAGGAACGCCCGCGCATGCGTCTACAGAAGTGGAAACCGCAAAACCACATGATACACAGAGCTGACATCACAGCCCTGTGACCGCTGAGAAAACACGCATGCATACTACAACATAACCATGGCAACATGTACAACAAAACAGATGTCCAGGTAAGCAAGCATCACACATCGTAATCAGACTAGCAAGCCTTCAATCTACATGAGCACTAAAGCTCTAACAGTACATATAAATTATAGCAAAGATAGTAAGATATATATAAATAGCTATATGTACTGCTAAAACATGATAGTTTCCTAGTGGGATAAAAAAGACTAAACTCTGCTGATATTCAACTTACGGCTGCTAGAAGTGCACGCCTGCATACCATAGCATAAACACAACAATGTTGGACCAACCATTTGCCCGACCTTAATATATAACGAATGATGAGTAACATAACAAACCCATAATAAAATTAAGCATTATCACCATATTAAGGACGAAAAATAGAGAACAGTAGAATAAATATGGACTCCTTAGCATCATCTCAACTGTTATTAACTGGCTCACATGTACTACAAAATGCATCCAATAGGAGGTGTGAAGCGCACCTAATCAGAGAGAGACCGAAAATTAAAAACATATGCATAATAAAAAAGATTTTTTAATATATCATTTTGATGCAAGTAAGACCCTTCAAGATTCCCTCTGTTACCTATAGAAGAAAACATCCCTTAAACGTCTAAATTAAAAAATAAGTTGTTATATATGTTTGAGAAAACCCTCCAATTCTTTGGGGCTTGTGAACAGCTCAATGGCTGAACAAACATGAACCCAGTAGCTAGCAACTTTGCCATTTATGCTGACTGGGAAAAAGTACCACACGTATCTATATTTATGGCACACTTTTGTATCGCCTTATTATATGCAATTGTAGTACCGGCAACCACCTCCCTCATGCCCTGAGGGTGTATGAGTGATTGTTTTATTGGTTACTTTGCATCTGTGCAATCTCCCCATGCATTATACTGTGGCTTTTCTGCATGCTGGTGTGAATAGGTGTTAAAGTTGGTGTGCAGTTTTTCATCTTGCTCTAGCAATTAGCTGCACATGTGCTCTTTTTCCCAGTCAGCATAAATGGCAAAGTTGCTCGCTACTGGGTTCATGTTTGTTCAGCCATTGAGCTGTTCACAAGCCCCAAAGAATTGGAGTGTTTTTTTGAGTAAGTAATGTCCCATTTTCTGTATGTTTTTTTTATAGATGTACACCATTCTGGAAATAAATTTTTCCAAGCTTTCGCTATTGAAAAAGTATGTCTTAACAAACGGGGAGGAGATATTATGACAAAATTAAGAGATAGAGAACATTCTGGATGGTTACGTTGGGTACTCTATGGCCTGATGGTCTTAATGTAAAAAACTAAGTTCTTTATCAGTATCAGGATCCATCTTTATCAAAACTCCATTATAGCTTTTTGAATGTTATTAAGGTAAATCATGTTCTGAAGATTTGAATGTAAAAAATCATGTGTTCTGCTATTTTTGGGAGATAATAAACTTTTTATATCTATGTAATATTTCTCAAACATATATAACACCTTATTTTTGAATTTAGACGTTTAAGGGATGTTTTCTTCTATAGGCAGGGCTGCCATGAGAAATTTCAGGGCCCCCTACAGCTAAAGCACCTGGGCCCCCCCATCAACCCTGCCCCGTAAACCCCGCCCCCTGTCAATCCCATCGCTCCGCCCCTAACAAACACGCCCAGCAGCCACTGCTAACTAACTCACGTAAAAAAAATGCAATTGCGCCATTGTCTTTGGATTTAATTCTTGTTGAATTCTACAACATATAGTTTATCTATATTGCAGTAATGTATGTATACAAGGGTCAGCAAATAACACTGCATGATCAACGTTTGTCACCACTATGTTACTGACCAAACCAGTATACCCAGTCCAACATAACCCAACAATATACAAAGACCGAATAATACTGCCACATATCACTACATATATTGACTAATACCACTACAGTATTGTAGACCAAACCAGAATAGCCAGACCAATGTAACCAAACAATATACAAAGACCAAATAATACCGCACATTATCATACATATTGGTGACTGATATCACTATAATGTTACTGACCAAACCAACATACTAAAGCCGATATTATCTATAACCACAATATACATAGACCAAGTAATACAGCCACACCATCACCACATAACTCCAAGGATGCAGAATAATGCCACGATACTGTTACTAAATATAATCCATTACAAAAACAACAATATTACCACCATTCAATGACCATACAGGGGGACATGTATGAAAACTGTCTAGGTGTAAGACTTTCTTTGTTGCTCATAGCAACCCATCAGAGCCCATAGCAACCCATCAGAGCCCATAGCAACCAATCAGAGTTCACCTTACATTTTTTCAGAGCACTATAAAGAGGAGCTCTGATTGGTTGCTATGGACTCTGATAGGTTGTTATGGACAACAAAGAAAGTCTTACACCTAGACAGTTTTCATACACAATGGTAGATACAAGGGCACACAGTACAGTTACATTTAGTGACTCACAGGTGACGTCATTCACTTTCCCCTTTCTTCTTCATCCGGTCCCGGCCACCATGAGGACTTTTCCTGGACACCACTCGTCCCTGCAGAATTCACAACACAAACACCTGAGACTCCTCACTCTTCTATCATCCTCCCACCTTTGTCTTCCCCATGTACAAACTCCTCATCCATAGTGCCCAAAAGATAATAATTACCCCCTTAGTGCCCTGGTAGTTAGGTATATAACCCCCACCCCAATAAGTAGTTAGTTATATAGGGCCCCTTCCCGTAGGTAGGTAGTGGCCATCCATTGGTAGATAGCCAGGTAGGTAGGTAGGTAGGTGAACTTGAGTGGGGCCCCACTCACCCACCATGTGGACCCTGCTTAAGTCCCCCCTAGCCATGTGGAGGTTCTCCTCAAGCCTCCCCCCCCCCCTCTGTCTATGTGAAGCTACTGAGCGCAACTCAGCCACCACGCGTGGGCTCGCTCTGAGCCTTGCAGGCACCGATTATTACATGTGATGCTGGGCCCCTGAGATGAGTAGAGTCCCCCCTCCAGCCGTGTGGGACCCCTGTCAAAGCCCTCCTCTCTCCAATCATGTGGGGCCTTGCTCAATGCCCTCCAGCTGTGTGGGGCCCCGCTCAAGGGCCCTCTCTCGCCAGCCTAAAGGGATCCCACATGGCTGGAGGGGGGGGGCTTTTCCAGGGGCCACACTGTGCAGGAGAGCGGGGGCTTTGCCAGGGGCCCCACAGGGCTGGAGAGCGGTGGCTTTATCAGGGGCCCCACAGTGCTAGCAAGCGGGGGCTTTGTCAGGGGCCCCACCGTGCTCGCGAGTGGGGGCTTTGTTCGGGGCCCCACAGTGCTAGCAAGTGGGGGCTTTGTCCAGGGCCCCACAGTGCTACCGAGTGAGGGCTTTGTCCGGAGCCCCACAGTGCTACCGAGTGGGGGCTTTGTCCAGGGCCCCACAGTGCTAGCGAGTGGGGGATTTGTCAGGGGCCCCACAGTGCTAGCGAGCGGGGGATTTGCCAGGGGCCCCACAAGGTAGGAGGGGGGGGGGGGCTTTGGGTGGGGCCCGCACACATGTGATGGGCCTGTGCCCCGCCTCCGTGTCTCAGCTGCGCACCGCTCAGTAGCTGTACATGATAACCTAGGCAGTTTCACTGTAACTTACTTAGTCTCCTCCTCCGTGCTGTGACAGGAGCAGCCGGGCGCCTCCTCGCTCTGTCCGTGCCGCATCCACGAGACTCCGCCCACATGGGGCGGAGCCTCACTAATTTAAATTGTCATCCCGCCCATCGGGAGGAGGAGCTACCTGTGGGCGGAGTCTCGTGGATGCGGCGCGGACAGAGCGAGGAGGCGTCCGGCTGCTCCTGTCACAGCACGGAGGAGGAGACTAAGTAAGTTACAGTGAAACTGCCTAGGCTATCATGTACAGCTACTGAGCGGCACGCAGCTGAGACACAGAGGCGGGGCACGGGCCCCTCACATGTGTGCGGGCCCCACTCAAAGCCCCCCTCCATAAGTGATGTAAAAACAGCGGACATGGTAGTGAGAACAGGCTGATTGCCTGTTCTCTCTACCATTGCTGTGTGAAGCAAGGGGGCGTTACCTGCCGGCGGCCGCGGGCCCCCCCTTGCTTCACAGAACGGCCGGGCCCCATACGGGAGTACTGGCTGTACCCCCCTAATGGCGGCCCTGTCTATAGGTAACAGAGGGAATCTTGAAGGGTCTTACTTGCATCAAAATGATATATTAAAAAATATTTTTTATTATGCATATGTTTTTAATTTTCGGTCTCTCTCTGATTAGGTGCGCTTCACACCTCCTATTAGATGCATTTTGTAGTACATGTGAGCCAGTTAATTACAGTTGAGATGTTGCTTAGGTGTCCATATTTATTCTACTATTCTCTATTTTTCGTCCTTAATATGGTGATAATGCTTAATTTTATTATGGGTTTGTTATGTTACTCATTATTCGTTATATATTAAAGGGGTTGTCTCGCTACAATGATTGGGTTTTAATTAAAAGATCTTTAAAAAACAAGCAGCTTTGCAATATATGTTTTTA
>JAODAL010049101.1:0-28444 GCA_025379985.1 Phyllomedusa bahiana
TTCAATCCCCTGTTGTTTTCCATGTTCGTACTCCAATTACACCCGAATAGGCTACAAAAGGAAGCCGTATTTTTCATACCTGTCTGTAATATCTTATATTTAGAACAATGTTCAAGCAATTAAATCCCCCTTTGGTCAAATCCCAAAGAGGCTCAGTGAGCGATACATTTTCTGTGCAGCGTCTGATTTTAATAAAGCTTGAAATGGTGAATTATTCCCAACCCAAAGTGATTTAAACACCCTTCCCCCCTATCGCCCCTGGGTTTTAGGTCCTCACTGTTGGGAAATGGCTTCATATGCTCTTCTCCATTGCATCAAGTCCTTCATCATTTTTAAAAAAGCATACATTCCAACTCTCCCGTTTTTTTTTGGGGGGGGGTCCCGCTATTTGGGGTCCCCTCCCCCCTCCCCGGGGGGTTGGCATTCCTTCCCCGCCGCCTGCACGGCGGGGGGGCCTTTAAATTACCGCGGCGCAAAGAAGGGGCCGGTCCTTTTCTCTTGCCCCCGCGGGAACCCCTCCAAAAGGCGGGGCGGGCCGAGCGGCCGTCACCCGCCCGCGTCTCACTGTCGGGGGGGAGGCAGGAGGGTCGCCCCTCCCCTCCTCTCCCCTTATGTCGGGGCCGGGTTTTGCCCCACATACGGACAGCGTCACAGGGGGAATGACGCGCGGGCTCAGGGGAGTGCGTTTCGGCGCTTTTCACTTCCCCCTGCCCGCTGAGGAGTCGGGCAGGGGCGGCCGCGCTGCAGGAGCCGGGAAGGTAAGTGGATTTTATTATTTTATTTTTTTAAGCTTTAGGGGGCCCACCGGTAACAGAGAGGGGAATACCTGGCAAAAAGGGGGCACTACCTGGCAACAGAGGGGGCATACCCGGGAACAGAGGGGGCACACCGGCAACAAAGGGGCATCCCCTGCAACAATGGGGGCAATTCCTGGGAACAATGGGGGGAACTACCTGGCAACAATGGGGGGAAAACCCTGGGAAAATGGGGGGATCACCCGGGGAACAATGGGGGCAACTACCGGCAAAAATGGGGGAATCACCTTGCAACAATGGGGGGGCATCACCTGGAACAAAGGGGGGACTACCCGGCAACAAAGGGGCACTATGGCCCAAAAAGGGGCACTCCTTGGGAAAAGGGGTCTCCTGGCTAACGATGGGGGCACACCTGGGTAACAGAGGGGGCACTACCTGGCAACAGAGGGGGGCAAACCTGGGAACAGAGGGGGGGGACTACCGGCAACAGAGGGGACATCTACCGGCAAACGGGGGAAATCTACCCCCGGTAACAGATGGGACATCTACCGGCAAAAGATGGGGCACTACCGGTAAAAGGGGGGCACTACCTGGCTAAAAAATGGGGGGAAATACCTGGGGTAAAGATGGGGGCACTACCTGGGAACAGAGGGGACATCTACCTGGCTAACAATGGGGGCACTACCTGGCTAACAAGGGGGGAAACTACCTGGCAACAGTGGGGGCACTAACCGGGCAAACAATGGGACATCTCCCTGGAAACAGAGGGGGCTTTCCCCCGGGCCAATGGGGGCATACTGGCAAAAAGGGGGGGCACTACCGGGCAAACAATGGGGCCCTCCCTGGCTAACAATGGGGCACCTACCGGGCAAAAAAGGGGGACACCTCCTGGCAACAATGGGGGGCACCTACCGGGCTAACAATGGGGGCACCTCCGGCTAAAAATGGGGGCACTTCTGGCTAACAATTGGCGGCACCTACCTGGCAACAATGGGGGCCCCAACCTGGCTAAAAAAGGGGGCACTCCGGCACAAATTTTCCCCGGCTACAGAGGGGGCATCTACTTGGCTAAAAGGGGGCATCTACGGCCGTAAGGGGCACTACCGGGTTATGGGGGGCACTACCTGGCTATAAGGGATCCCCCGGCTTTCTTCCAAAAGCCGTTATGCAGTTGGGTTTAGTGGTGTGGTTTTTTTTTAAAGGGGGGCTGGCATACCGAAAAGATGGGCTTTGCCATGTAAATTTTCCGGGGCGCCCCAACCGCGCCGCCCCCACTGGAATCTCCTTTTTTTTCATTTTCAAAAGTTGGCAACTTGAAAAAAGGGGGTTTTTCCCCAGGGACTTTCTGATGTATCCACAGCGTCTCCCATAAACGTCTAAAAGTTTGGGGGCCCCCCCTCGGAAACAGCCCCCAAACCCTCAGGGGAATGGGGCCACTGCATCCAGGAGGGGACGAACGAAGGACCCACACTGTGCGGGGGTCTTTTTATTCACTTCTATAGAGTTACAGAAAGCTGAGCGCGGCCCCCCCAGGGGGTGGGGCCCCATCTACAGATTTTAGGGGAATTTTTGTGCATGTGTTGGAACACCCTGTCATGGCCTTCCCTAGACAAAAATGCACTCAGAGTGGGAGAGGAAAATTTCTCCCTCCCCATCCCCAAAAAACCATTTTCCTACGGGTGCCCCCCTCCCTTAATGATTAAGCACCTTTCGTTGTCGGGGGTTTTTTAGTAACTTTTCCTTTTTTAAAAAAAATTTTATATTTTTATATATAAAATTTAAAAAAAAATAATTTTATATATAATATAAAAATTTTAAATATTTTATTTTTAAAAAATTTTTAAAAATTTATAAATTTTTTCAAAATTTAAAAATTTTTTTTCCCCTTGTTTTGTTTCTCTTTAACCCCTTTTTTTTACGGCCGTCAAATAAAGGGCTCTAAATTTCCCTTCTGAAACCCATAACTTTTTTTTTTTTCCCACCTACATAGACAGAAGGGCTTTTTTTTTGCGGGGAAAGATATTTTCCATTGGGTATTAATTCATAAAACCATAGAAAAATACTGGGGAACGGCAAAAAAATTCCAAAGTGGACAAATTGTAAAAAAATTTACTTGTCCCCTGTTTGCGGGGTTTTATTTTTGCTGCTTTCAATCTTGGGTCAATACAATGTTTTTCTCTTTTTTCTACAGGTTTTCCGCATCCCCCATTACCAAAACTGGGGGGTTTCCCGAATGTTTTGGTACCGTAAAAAAATTTTCCAACATTTTCTTTTTTTTTGACATTTGTGCGGCGTTCCTTTTTGTCCCAATAACTTTTTGGCAATAACATCTACGGACGCAGTGGGAATTTTTTGTGGTTTGAGGAAAACTTTTATCGCTGCATTTTGAATTGCATGACTTTTTTGATCATTTCTATTCCAATTTTTTTGGGACGTGAAACACCAAAAAAACCTTTTTTGCTTTTGGGGAATTTTTCCTTCTACGGTCTTCAGTTTTAAGGATAAAAGATGTTATATTTTTATAGATCGGATTTTTTTTTCGGCGCGACGATACCAAATATGTTCACTTTTTTATTTTTTTTTTGTTTTCATTTGTGAAATGGGGGGGAGATTGGAACTTTTTATACTTTTTTTAACACTTTAAAACTGTTTATTTTTTTTGCTTTAACATTGAGTCCACCTAGGGAACTTCACCCTGGGGGGCCGCGATTGTTAAAAAGCTTATGCATTACTAGACAATGCTTAGCTGGCTAAAGGGCTTTCCCCACTCCCCCTTTGGGGGCCAAAAGTGGGGCAAACGGAAACTTGAGCCAGGAACCTTCACAAGGGCTCCCAGCCCCAGTTAGCCCCGGGACCAGCGATCTCATAGCTGATGTCCCGATCCAAGTAAAGAATGGTGCACGGCACCGGTTTTCATTCATTTAGACGCTGCGGCCAACTTTGCTGGGATTAGCTGCAATCCTGCTTACCGGCGCTATGACGTACTCATATATCACAGGTCGGTGAGGGCTTAACAACACAGGCATGCCCGATTGGGGGTTCAGATCATTTTCTATGTTTTTTGTAAGTTTGGGTTGCCCCAACGGCGTCTTTTTAGTTTTTTTGGGGCATAGTTGCGCGCAACCCCCAAGAAAGGATTTTAAACCACGTGATCACAGTTCTCATAGACAGCTATGTTTACCCTCCGCCTTCCCTACGCGTACGCATGGGGGTTGGGAAGAAATGACTTCTCCGCTGAGGGTAATGAAGGTGAATGGGGACGCCCCCCTAGTGCTTTAGGAGTACACGCTGGCCAGTACGTACTTCTACAACATCCGGGGTCTCGCGGTGCGTACAGTACACTCTGAAAGACGCCAGGTGAACATACCCTAATTTGTATGAAAGTCAGAACAGGTAAGTTTTTTAAGCCAAAAACTTAACGTCGACCCCTGGGAACAGGGTTTTTACTTTTTTCCATCAAATTGTAGGAAAGAGTCTGGTGGCGATGTTGAGCGGTTTCTTGTGTAGCATGCAACGCTGCCTAAAGGAGTGGGAGAGCCCGGCTTGACTGGAAACGCCGGCCCGGGCCGAAGCGTCACACTGTACATTCTGCACCCACAGACTCATCAGATTAGTGCATGTATGTAACACACGGGGAGGATTTTTATATACACACATAGATACCTGTACAATGGCATCAGCTGTAGGGGGGGACATGTGTGATCAGAAGCAACAGAGCGTCCCCCCTGTGTTACATACATCCACTAATATGATTAGTCTATGGCTGTAGAATCTACATGGGGATTGATTCCCTCAAAAACTGACTTAGGATGCTAATATGAAACCACAAGGCCCAGTATGCTACACCAGTGTGTGTATATATAAATAAATATATATTACATTTTGTATTTTAAAATTTACAAACACAAGCATAATAAATCTTCACCTCCACCTATGGTTTGTCATTTTAAAACCCACAAAATTGTAAATATATAATAGGCCCATTTTATGTGTACTATTGTACACCGATGCCCATACTGTGGTGTGGGACATATGTTTATACCCTGTTTGTACAAAGTTGTGGGGACTGTGTGCGTATCTGTAATGTGTGTGTGTACTTTATGTGTATACCGTGTATATAAGGTGTGTACTATGTGTATCTGTACGGTGTGTGTTTTCTATGTGGATCCATATTTAACTGTATTGGTATCTTACGTGTGTAAAATAAGATATTACAATGGTATACTTGTATCTGTCTGTTTGTGTAACTCGGTTTCGTACTGTGTGTATCATGTGTGGAAAACTTTCTGGTGTTATTGTGTTTATACTATGTGTATACTCTGTGAGTATCAGTACTGTATGTATCATGGGTTTTTGTACCCCGGTGTTAATTGGTTGTGTGAAAAACGTATTAAAACTTTGTGTTATTCTGTGTTGTATCTTTATATTTTGGAAACTGGTTGTATCTGTACTGTGTGTATCTGTACTTGTGGGGGACCCCCCTTAAAATTTTGTACTGGGTATACCCTGTAGTATCTGTTGTGTGTCCTATACGGCTTGAATCGTACGTGGGGGTACTCTACTGTGTATACTGTGTGTATCTGTATTGTGTGTATACTGTGTGTCTGTACTGTGTGTAACCCGGGGGGCTATACTGTGTGCTAACTGTTGGTTTCGCCCGTGTGCAACTGGGTTGATTTGCACTGTTGATATCGAATGTTTATGTGTACTGTGTGTAACTGTATTTATTTATGATGGTGTAAACTATATTCTTTTCTGTTCTGTGTTATGCTGGGTATCTTACTGGTATATACGTGTTGTATCTGTACGGTGTAGCTGGGTCCATCTGTACTGTGTGTATACTGTGTATCTGTACTGGGTATACGGTGATATACGTATGTTTTTGTATAGTGGGAAAATTTGGGTTTTTTTCTGTTTTTGTTCCTAAAATTTATTAACTTGGTGATTTAAGTTTGCAATTTTAATGAGACAAAAGGGGAGCCCTCCATCTGTTTTAAAACCTTCCCCTTGTCCCACACCTTCCTCTTGTTCTCTCCTTCCTCTTGTTCTACCCCTTTCCATCTTTTTCTCTCCTTCCACTTGTTCTACGCCTTCCAACTTGTTTCTAACTCCCTTCCCCTCTTGTTTCACGCCTTCCCTCTTGTTCTAAAAGCCTTTTCCCTCTTTTTCTACGCCTTCCATCTTGTTCTACGCCTTCCATCTTGCACGCCCCTTCCCCTTGTTTACGCCTTTTCCCTCTTTTTCTACGCCCTTTCCCTCTTTTCTACGCCTTATCTTGTTTACTCCTTTCCCTCTTGTTCTCGCCTTCCCCCCTTTTTCTCCCCTTTCCCCCCTTTTTCTACGCCTTCCCCTTTTTTTACGCCTTTCCCCTTGTTCTAAAGCCTTTCCCTCTTGTTCTACGCCTTCCATGTTGTTCTACGCCTTCCCTCTTGCTCTACGCCTTCCCTCTTGCTCTACGCCTTCCCTCTTGCTCTACGCCTTCCCTCTTGCTCTACGCCTTCCATCTAGTTCTACGCCTTCCATCTTGTTCTACGCCTTCCATCTTGTTCTACGCCTTCCATCTTATACTACGCCTTCCATCTTGTTCTACTCCTTCCATCTTGTTCTACGCCTTCCATCTTGTTCTACGCCTTCCCTCTTGTTGGGACGCCTTCATCTTTTTCAAAGCCTTCCATCTTTTCTTCGCCTTCCCCCTTGTGCACCCTTTCCCTCTTGTGCCGCCTTTTCCCCTTTTGCTACGCCTTCCATTTGTCTACCCTTCCACTTGTGCACCCTTCCATCTTGTGCTAAACCCCCATCTTGTTCTACTCCTTCCATCTTGTTCTACGCCTTCCATCTTGTTCTACGCCTTCCATCTTGTTCTACTCCTTCCATCTTGTTCTACGCCTTCCATCTTGTTCTACTCCTTCCATCTTGTTCTACGCCTTCCATCTTGTTCTACGCCTTCCATCTTGTTCTACGCCTTCCATCTTCTTCTACTCCTTCCATCTTGTTCTACGCCTTTCATCTTGTTCTACGCCTTTCATCTTCTTCTACTCCTTCCATCTTGTTCTACGCCTTCCCTCTTGTTCTACGCCTTTTCCCTCTTCTTCTCCCTTCCCTCTTTTTTTAAATTTTTTTCCATCTTCTTTTTACTCCTTTCCACTTGTTTTACGCCCTTCCATCTATTCTACTCCTTCCTCTTGTTTTTACCTTCCATCTTCTTCTACTCCTTCCATCTTGTTCTACGCCTTCCATCTTGTTCTACTCCTTCCATCTTCTTCTACTCCTTCCATCTTCTTCTACTCCTTCCATCTTCTTCTACTCCTTCCATCTTGTTCTACTCCTTCCATCTTTTCACCCTTCCATTTTTCTTCACTCCCCCCCATCTTCTTTCTACTCCTTCCATCTTGTTCTACTCCTTCCATCTTCTTCTACTCATTCCATCTTCTTCAAACGGCTTCCATCTTCTTCTACTTCTTACATCTTGTTCTACTCCTTCCATCTTGTTCTACTCCTTCCATCTTTGTGTAACTGATTATTCTGCTGATCTTCTTGTTTCTTAAGAACTCGCTGATACGTTTTTTCCCCCTTCCCTTGTAATTTTGGGAAGCCTTCGCGGGCAGGGTTCTCTTTCCCTCTGTGCCAGTTGATTGCACACACTGTCAGCATTGCACTTGTGTGACTTATGTATGTAACCCCCTTGTCACATGCCCTGGTCAATGGCGCTCAAAAATATTAATAAAATAATACATTTTTATCTCAAAGTTGACCCTTTTCCCTTATTTCCTTATTTCTATTTTGTAAAATTTTCTTTCCTGCCCCCAAAAAATTCGGAACCCAGACTGTCTCTAACTTCTCCGGAGAAAGTATTTTTGGGCAATATGTGACCGCACTTGTATCTTTGTATCGTTGTGTTTTTGGACTCATTGCCGAGAGTCCGCGGACTGGGCGTTGGCAATGTGCTAGCTGCTTGTTGGAAGCTGAAAGGAGCAGGTGCGCAACATTACTTACTACTGGTGAGTCTCAGCTACTTTTTCTCTTTGCCTTGAGAATTATACGGTGTAACCTCTATAAACCCCATTGTTATGTGGGGAAAAGTTAACCCTATAACCCCCATTTTTTTCTGTGGAGGGTTGTGTAACCTTTAAACCTCATTGTTACGGGAGGGGTGTGTAACCCCTTAAACCTCATTGTCTCTGGGAGTGATGTGTAACTCTAAACCTCATTGTTCTGTGGAGTGTTTTTGTAACCTCTATAACCCATTGTTATGGAGGGATGTTCAACCTCTAAACCCCCTGTTACTGTGGACGAGTGTAACCTCTATAACCCAGTTACTGTGCAGGGAGTATAACCCCTTTTCCTCATTTACTGTGGATATATGTAACCTCACAAAACCCCATTGTTTGTGAGCAATGTATACCCCTGTAACCTATGTTACTGTGCGGGGGTGTAACCTCTATACCCTATTTGTTACTGTGGAGTGTATGTAACCTCTATAACCTCATGTTACTGTGGAGCGAGTTAATTTATAATCTATGTTTCTGTGGAGCGATGTGTAACCTCTAAACCTCATTGTTACGGAGCGTTTGTAACCTCAAAAACCTCATTGTTAGTGTAGAGTGATGTGTAACCCTATAACCTTGTGTTACTGTGGGGCGATTGTAACCTCTATAACCTCATTGTTACTGTGGGCTGAGTGTAAACCTCATAACTTCATTTTTTTGTGGACTGATGTGTAACCTCTATAACTATTTTTTACTGGGAGGGATGTGTAACCTCTATATCCTCTTGTTTTTGTGAAGTGATGTTAACCTCCATAACCCATGTTTCTGTTGGGGGCGATCTGTAAACCTCTATAACCTCAGCACACATAAACCCCCCTCCCCGGGCACGTCCCCAGTGAACCTTCCATAACCGGGTTTTCCCAAATTTATCACCCTAACCCCTCCTTCTAGTGTCCCAAAACCAACCTACTCCGTAACCTTTCCCACGCCATCCTACCTCATCCCCCGACCCAGCACTGTTAATTTTTTCCCCGCCCTCACCCACTTTTTAATCTATCTTTTAAAACCCTGGCTCTTCCTTCCTCCTTAAAAACAAAAACGACCCTCAAACCTTCCTTAAGAAACCATCTTTTTCGACCCCTCCCACTGTCCAACTATCCCCCCCCATCTCACTGTCCCCTTGCATCCAAACCTCGGCAGAGTCCCAAACTTCATCTGTCCTCCCACCTTCTCCTCCAACTCTCTCCTTGACCCCCCAAAACCCTCATTTTCCGACCCCCCCACTCCACTGAAACTGCCCTAACAAGGTCACCAAAGACCTAGAACTGCTAACCACCCACTACTCTGTCCCTCCCCCAGACCTTCCCCCTAGACCGTCCCTCGACCACTCCCCTCCCGCTACAAAACCCTCCTCCCTCGGCATCACGGACCTGGCCCTCTCCTGGACCTTCAAAAACCCCTCTGATCGGACATTTAGTGTCTCTCAATTTTTGCAAAAACCTCCCCCTCCCACCCCTCTCTGTTGGGGGCCCCCCAGGGTTTTCCTGGGCCCACTCCTCTTCTCTTCTACACTCTTGGTTGGGTCAGCTCAAGCCCCCCATGGCTTTAACTACCACCTTTGTACCGGTCGACACCCCAGCTTTTATCCTCCGGCCCGACATTAAAATCCCCTTCTCTCCCCGGGTCCCAAAATGCCTATCATCCATTTCCCCCTTCTTCTCCTCCCCCTTTAAAACTAAATGTAGATAAAACAGAATTCTCATCTTTCCCCCGCCCTTCTACCCCCCCACCCGTCTCTCTATCACTGTTAAAGGCCCCACCCCTTACCACCCACAAGTCCCCTGCCTTGGGGTAACCTTTGACTCCTCTTTATCCTTTAAACCAACATCCCAAACCCCCACCCTGCCTGCCCCCTCCACCTGAAAAAATTTCACGCATCCGCCCATTTTCCCAACTCTGAACTACTAAAACGCTAGTCCACCCCTCGTATCTCCCGCCTTGACTACGCAACATCCTTCCTGTGGCCTCCCAAACTAGCAAACCCCCGCTCCCCTCCCAAACCCTCCTAAACTTGCGCCCCGTCTGAATTCACCTCTCTCCTCGCATTCTCCCGCCCTCCCCCTGCCCAAACCCCCCTTTAGGCTTTCCCATTGCCCAACGAATTCAGTTCAATTTCTAACCCTGACCTACAGGCCTCCTAACCCTCCCCTCCATACATTCTCCCTAAAATTTCCCGATACCCCCCTCACGGGAATCTCCCCTCCCCACAGGCCTTCTCCTCTGCTCTCCTCTTATCGCTCCCCCACCAACCTCTCCCCAAAACTTCTCCCTGCTTCACCCACCCTGGAACTTTATTAACCCAAAACATCCTCTTTCCCCAAATTTCACCCCCGTTTTAAAAGCAACCTGAAACCCATCTCTTTAAGCCTATAACCCACACAAAACCCCCACCACCCTACACCGGCCCCAAACATTCTGCCCCCACCTTTGTCCTCCCCCTTTTCCTTGTAGATTTTAAGCCATCGCGGGGAAGGTCCTCTTTCCTCTTTTTTCATTACTATCTTTTTGTTTAATTGTTATTTTTCAATATTTGTTATGTATGTAATTCCCCTTAAATGTACAGCGCCCTGGAATTAATGGCGCTCTAAAATAAATAATAATAATAATAATAATAATTGTTACTGTGGACTGATGTGTAACCTATAACTTCATTATTAATGTGGAGTGATGTGTAACCTCTATAACCCCATTGTTACTGTGGAGTGATATGTAACCTCCATAACCTCATGCTACTGTGGAGTGATGTGTAACCTCTATAACCTCATTGTTACTGTGCAGCGATGTGTTACCTCTATAGCTTCATTGTTACTGTGGAGTGATGTGTAACCTCTATAACTTCATGGTTTCTGTGGAGTGATGTGTAACCTCTATAACCTCATGTGACTGTGGAGCAATGTGTAACCTCTATAACCTCATTGTCACTGTGGAGTTATGTGTAACCTCTATAACCTCATTGTTACTGTGGATCGATGTGTAACCTCTATAATCTCATGTTGCTGTGGAGCGATATGTAACCTCTATAACCTAATTGTTACTGTGGAGCGATGTGTAACCTCTATAACCTCATGTTACTTTGGAGTGATGTATTACCTCTATAACCTCATGTTACTGTGGAGCGATGTGTGACCTCTTTCATCTCATTGTTTCTGTGCAATGATGTGTAACCTCTATAACTCACTGTTACTGTGGAGCGATGTGTAACTTCTATAATCTCATGTTGCTGTGGAGCGATGTGTAACATCTATAACCTCATTGTTACTGTGGAGCGATGTGTAACCTCTATAGCCTCATTTTTTCTGTGGAGTGATGTATAACCTCAATAATCTCATTGTTGCTGTGGAGTGATGTGTAACCTCCATAACCTATTGTATTGTTTTTGTTCTTGATTTATTATTGGATTTGTATATCAAGTACATTTTGTATAAATTATATTAAAAGTTATGTTTTAACGTCTTTTTCAGTGACAGGTCTATATATCTACCTACAGTTATATATCTACCTACCTACCTACTAAGGGCATCTATACCGACATACTGGGGGACCTCTATACCTACCTACCAACTGGGCTCTATATACCTATCTTCAAACAGGATTGCTCTCTTACTAACTTCCACCAAGGGGCTATATACCCACCTACAGGAGGCTATATACCGACCTAAAGGAGGACCCCTATACCTACCAACAGTGGGTCTATATGCCAACCTTCATATAAGGAAACTACATACCTAGGGAACCTCGTTACATACTTAGCTGGTCAATATGTGGCAGTTTTATTCAGTCACTGTGTGGTGATAATATGTGGTCATGGTGTGGTGGTACTATTCACTCACTATGTGGTGGTGACATGTAGTCATGGTGTGGCAGTATTATTCAATCACTATGTGGTGGTGATATGTGGTCATGGTGTGGTGGTATTATTCAGTCACTATGTGGTGGTGATATGTGGTCATGGTGTGGCAGTATTATTCAGTCACTATGTGGTGGTGATATGTGGTCATGGTGTTGCAGTATTATTCAGTCACTATGTGGTGGTGATATGTGGTCATGGTGTGGCAGTATTATTCAGTCACTATGTAGTGGTGATATGTGGTAAATATGTTATGTTATTATTAAGTCACTAGGTGATGGTGATATTGGGTCATGGCGTGGTGGTATTGTTTAGTTACAATGGTTGACATGAGTGTACGGGGCTGTGCCAGTGTTGAGGCATCTTTCCAGCCCAAAAACTAGTGCAGACCTGTGTGCTCGATTTATGAGAAGGCACACTCCAAAATTAGGCACATTATAAAGGGCCCACAGCATTTTGTAATGCGCCTAAAATTGGAAGCATTCAGGAGGCATTTCGCACTACAGCTGGAGTATTCTACACATTTAGGACTTTAGTACGGCAATCCGGGTGCATTACTATAGGAACAGGCATACGAATTTAAAAGTGGTTTACTTGAGCCAGAAATGTCGCATTGTAGCTAGAAAACGCTAAATCTGCAGTAGATTGCAGTAGAACAGGTTCATAGATTTATGTGCATTCTACGTTACTAATACACACAAAAAAATTGTGTCTGGGCACCAAAATACATAAATGTTGCCCTATATGTTGATGATATGTGGTCATGGTGTGGTGGTATTATTCAGTCACAAAGGGTTATATGTGGCATATTGTGTGGTAAATTATTTTCATCACTGTGTGGTTGGGTGATAATTTTGTCATGTCTTTGCGGTATTTTTTCAGTAACATGGGGTGGTGGATATGTGGTAATTGTGGGGGATTATTATTCGTCCTGTGTGGTTGTATAGGGGCCCATAGTGTTGTGATATTCAACACTTTTTTTTCCCATTTCGTACCCAATTACACCCTGACATAGGCTTCAATAGGAGACCCGTGTTTTGTATATCTTCTGCAAAAACAATTATTTGAGAACAAGTTAAAATTTTGAGTCCCCTTTTTGGTAAATACCCCTAAAGGCAATCGTGAGGGACACATTTACTGTGCGCGTTGTTGTTAATTTTAAAGTTGAAATGGTGAATTTATTCCAAAACTGGAATAATTGCCCTCCCCCCCAGTATCCCCCGGGGTGTGGGTCCTCACTTTTGGGGGGAAATGGCTTCATTTTGCTCCTCGCCTGATGCATCAAGTCTTTCATAGTTTAACAAAGGGGGTTTTTCCCCAACATGGACATTTCTGATTTTCCCAAAGGTCTCCCAAAAAGTTGTAGTGAGGCCCCCCCTCTGGGAACCCCCACCCCATGGAGGGGGGGGCCCATGCATCCAGGAGGGGAATGAACGGGAAAAGGGGCCCAAACCATGTACGGGGGGTTCCCCTCCATTCCTTCTATGGGAGTTACGACACAGCTGAGCGCGGCCACCAGGGTGGGCCCTCTTTACAGACTTATGGAATACCTGTTTTTTGTGTTGGGAATACCCGTCAGGGCCGTTCCTAGACTAAATGCACTCAGAGTGGGGGAAAAAAATTTTCTCCTCCTCCATCACCAACAACCACTTTCTATCGGGCTGCCCCCCTCCCTTCCCAATTAAGCACATTTTCAGGTCCTTTTAGTAACATTTTCATCTTTTTTCTGATATATTATTACAGAATTTTTTTTTTTACTTATGTTCTCTTTTTTTTTTTTTTAACTGTGTTTTTATTAAAGGTTTTCGCAATTTTTTTTACAATACAAAAGAAAAGGTAGCATACATACAATACTTGGATTTATGTTCTCTTAACAAAAAGGGGCAGTGCCCAGATTGTAAATTGGACGTTCTATCTTTAAGGATATGTTCACCCGGGGTCTTTTTAGTCTTATTTTGGGGGGCATATTGCGCTGCAGTACACCCGAAGTATGGCTGAACTACGGTGATCACAGTTTCATAGCAGCTATGATTACCCGCCGCCTTCCCCGACGCGTACTACACGCCCGGTGGAAGAAATTATGTCACTTCTTCTCGGTGCTTAAGCGCTGGAGATAATGAGGGTGAATGGGGCCGCCCCCTAGTGCTTTAGAAGTACGCGCTGGCCGGTCATATTTCCCAAAAACAAGGGGTCTTAAAAAACGCGTATAGTACATCTGAAAGACGCCAGGTAACAACCTTGTTTAAATTCACAACAAGAAAGCCCAAAATTAACCCTGGGAACATGGTTTGCTTTTTTTTCCAGTCAAATCTGTAAAAAAGAGAGTCTGGTGGCGCATGTGTGAGCGGTTGAGTGTGTACATGCACGCCCCTAAAGAGAGTGGGGACCCCGGTGTGACCCGGAAGAGGGCGGCCAGGGCCGAAGCATCACATTGACATTCTGCACCCGCAACTATCAATTAGTGCATGTATTAAACACGGGGAGGATTTTTATTCCCCAATATCTATCATCCACCCCCTTTCCTAGGGTTTGTCCTTTAGACCACAAAACTGTTAAAAATTTATATACATATATAATATATTGGACAGAAAGGGGCAAGGGTAGTTCCCTTTTGTTTCTCCCATAGGTGGAGTCGTCCGGGAAAGAGAGGCCCCAAGAGCCTGGGCTTGGTGGGGGAGCCAAAAGGTTTTTCTGTCAGAACACTGGGTTGCTGCCTGTAGTAGCATGGCTGATATCCAGCCATTAGGGGTTTTGGTTTTTCCCCGGAACATTTTGCAAAAAGGGGGGGTTTGTTCCCCCCGTATCTCCAGGCCCCAGCTTTCCGGTGTCGGGGGGGTGGCCAACCCTGGAGTGTAGCAGAAGTGGAGTAGAGAGAGCTCGGGCCCCCCCAGGGGCTTGAGGAAAGCCAAAAAGTTATACGTGAAAAATTTTGTGGATGGGGTGCTGTGTGGTAGGCACGACCCTGAGTAGGGGGGACGGTTTAGAAAATTAGTGGCTAGACGGCCCTGGGTTTTTTATTTGTGTTTTTTTGTTTTTGATGCTTTTCGGTGAAATAAAATGGCTGAACCCAAAAAATGAAGCCTGGTCAAAGTGCCCATCCGTTTTACCAAAGACGCGTTTCCCGGAGGAAAAACCCCCCGAGCCGGTTCAAGATGGCGGCCGGACAAGGTGAGGCTCTAAATATGGGGAGGATGGGGGGAAGTTGGCACGGACTGGTACAGAATTGGAAATTGAAAGTGCATGGGATGCTGCAGCAAAATTTAAAGGGGCCAGCAGCCCGTTTACGGTGAAGCAAAAGTCGTTGTGCTGCCTGCATATAACTGGGGAACATCAAATACCTTGAGGGGAATTGCCCTGCGTAGAGGATATGGGGAAACTTCCTCGTATTCCAAGCAGCATAAGCCTGTCCGCGGGGTCCTTTGCATAAGCGGCTATTCAAGAAAAGGGGGCTCAACAGTTTTCCAAAAGGGCGGTACAGAAAAACTGGGGCTCAAGGCCAGGGCGGCGTTCAAGAAGAAAAACCAAGGGGTATCCCTCACCGAGGATTTCCTCCGGAACCGATAGCCCACAGAGGCCCTTTAATACGGCCGTTCCAAAGCAACCAGCCTCAAAGGGTGGAGAGCAGCTGTGAGGGCCAGCCAAAGGAGGTGCCAACCCCAACAGTGGAGTTGCTGGTAGGAGGGGTCACACGTTGGTGGATCTGGATGTCACCAAAGGGTTTTCGGTGCACCCTGACATCACCCTTTGTAAGACCCCAACCCGAACCGGGTAAGGCCGTTGAACTTTGTTTTTAACTTGTTGCGGGACTGCCAACCCTATTTTTGAGGGATGTGAGGCCTCCAATAGAGTTTGTGTTTGGGGAGTGACTTTCCCTACTTCTGGCACTTTGGGGGGGATGGCAGGGGGCCAGGCAAAGCAGGTGGTTGTCCCGGAGTCGCCCCCCGAAAATTGGGGTGCTGTGCCACGGTTTAAAGCAAAATATCACCAGGAAGGTCCCTAAGAAGGTGGACTTGGGGGTGGGAAAAGGGGGCCCCGAACGTTACCAAAGGTGGGAAAAAGTCCAAAAGCAGTGAAAAGGTTGGGGGGGCCCGGACTTGGAAAATCTTCAGGGGCTTTATGTTATATGTTTTGAAAGGGCGTCTGTTGGAAAATCACTATGAGAAAAAGTCCTCTAAGAAGTAGTAGATTATTATCTGAGAAGGGGGAGGGTAGCTGGGTTCCAGAGGTCAGTGCAGTAAGGCTAAATGTGAAGTAGTGCTAAAGCAAGAGCGGGTGTAGCTCAGGAGCGGGCCCGGTGAACTACTCCTGAAATACCCCGCCCCATTGTAGAGCAGACAAGCTCAAAATGTGCCCCTAGAGGTCCCCGGCTAAAAGTGCTGGAGTATAGCAGAGAATTTGTGTGTCCTGGGGTGCCCGACAATATAGAGACAGGGGGTAACACTACAGATCAGGAGGGGCTCATGTGGGTTTCCCCCCGGGGAACAAGGGGCCTCTGCATCCCCTTTTTGGAAACCGGTGATTGAGGCGCTACAGCTTTTGTGGGAAATGTCTAGAGTCATTGGGATGTGTTGCCCCGAGACCCCAGCACACTGTGTGTACCTGATTGTAGCCCGGGAGGTTGCAGGTAATGCGGGCCAGGGATTGAAGGCCCCCAGTTCTTGTGACTGGGGGGCCCGGAGGAGCCCAATTTTTTCAGTGGGGAGCCGGAAGGGAATGGAGGATCCTGGGGAAAGATTCCCCTTACAATGTTAGGAGACTAATTTAATGAGGTGTGTGGACCTGAGGGGATGCCTGCATGAATGCAGCCTCAGATAGTGATGAAAAGCCTGTTTGGGGGAAGGAAAAACCCCTGTGCTGGGATCTGTAGTACTACGGATTCCTTCTGCCCCCTAGTGGCTGTGTTGCCAGTGCTTTTACTACCCGGACAAAGACTGCAGTGATGGAAGGGATGAGTGCTGGACACCACAGAGGAGGTGTAGGTTGAACCTTTTGTGAGAGGCAGGTGATGGGTTCAAATCCCAGGTAAAGAAGTCTGGGTTCTGAGACAGCGGGAAATTTCCCCCGAGGGTTTTGGGGGCAGTAGCAACGGTACCAGAGGTTTAGTTCTGTGGGGTTTGTCGCCCACAGGTAGGTGCCATTTCCAGCAGAAACCCCCTAGAGCTATTGATGTTTTAAAAATGTCACGGAGGCCTAATGTGAAAACGCCATATTTGTGTCTAAGTGGGGGGGTCACAAGGGGGATGTCCCCCCATTTCTAAATGTGTCTGCCATTGACTCCAGCTCATGGTGTAATTTGAGGTTGAGAAAAAAGTAGAAATATTAGATAGAAGCTGAGAGTTCTCCTTAGAGGTTTTGGTTATAGGGGGGTGTGAAAAAAACATTCCACCCATTGATGCAGAGTGTCTGCTGCTAGAAAGCCCGTGAGAAGGTGCACTGGAGAATGTGTCCCCTGTCATGGGAGGGGCCAGGTGGTTTATCAGCAGACCAAGTTTTATAGATGTTGCCAATGGTGAGCTGAAAATTTTAGCAGCCCGCTGATTGGGGGGAGGTCTTTTTGGCAGAAAATGCAATTTTTTTTACTCCTGTATACAATATAAGCCTCCCCAAGTGGTCACCACAAGTCAAATACCTTGGCAGGGTGTAAAATCCTGTAAGTGCCAGCGACCCCTGTACTCAACAAGGGTAGTGCAGGGGGGGAGCCAACAGACGGGAATGTGTCTTTCAGTGCTGTGATAAATGTATGGGGGACCACAGATCCTCAGACATTAAAAAATCACCCTGTAAAGAGGGGGAGATTATCAGAAGGGGGGCTCCAGAGTAGGGATTGTTTGCCAAAAACCCCGGACATTG
The DNA here is from genome assembly GCA_025379985.1 of Phyllomedusa bahiana. Classification (NCBI taxonomy): domain Eukaryota; kingdom Metazoa; phylum Chordata; class Amphibia; order Anura; family Hylidae; genus Phyllomedusa; species Phyllomedusa bahiana. Next base: position 17,499 of record JAODAL010049101.1, read on the forward strand.
ACCACAGGTTTGGGTGGCACAGGGTACTGTGGCCAGAGGGTGCTAGTCCAGAGAAATTTAAAAGGGGTAGCTAACACTAAAAGGAAGGAGATGGTTAGTGAGGACCAGAGGACGGGACATTTGAAAGTTTAGGGCGCATTTTATTTCTTCAGCAAAGAGGTAGTAGGTTTGGGCCCGGTGCACCTCAAGTGGCCCCTGGGGAATAGAACCCTGAGAATGTGCGTCTTTTCAGTTCGGTAAACCCCGTATGGTGCGGGACAAACCAGGGGCCTCTTTTCTTTTTGGGGACCAAGATAAGTAAAATCTGCCCAATGGGCACAAAGCCAGAGGGCCCGGGGTGTTGGCAATCTACAAGGTTGATAGCCCCTGGTATGGGTGGTCATTAGTAACCCGTGAAAAAGTCAGCTCGGGGTTGGGGGTGACCTCCTTGAGTAGAGCGTGCATGGGTGGTGAATCATAGTAAGTGGGGTAGCTGTTGTTGCCCCAAAGGGGTGTTGGTGCATGGATGAGCCCACAATTTATTTTAGTGGACATTTTTTTCTCTGCCCCTGAGGTTGTAGGGAAGACGTTTTCCCCAAAATAGGGGGCTTTTCCCCCGGGGGGAGCCTGGGGGAATTGAGAAAGCCCCACGGGGTTTTCAGAGGGGAGGGGTATGTGACAGAGTGGCAAAGGTATTGCCTGTTTCTGCCACTAGGTGGGGTCGTCCTGGGAAAAACGTGCCACCAAGAGCTGGGCTTGGTGGGGGGAGCCAAAGGTTATTTTTTTCGCAACACTAGGTTTCTGACAGCTGTATGTACATGGCGATATCCAGCCATTATGGGGTTGGCTTCCCCGGAAAACTGCAGTGGGGGGGGCTGTTCCCCCCGGCCCCCGGGTTTCCCGGTTTTATGTCGGGTTTTGGGGCCGTCCGGGGGGTGATAAAAAAGCCTGTCTTTCCAGGGGATGGGGGGCGTGGGCTGTATGGGAGTGACAGAATGGGAGTGAGAGAGCTCGGGTCCCCCAGAGGCTTGAGGAAAGCCACAAAGTATACAGTGAGAATACTGTGTATGGGGTGCTGTGTGGTAGGCACAGACCCTGAGTAGAGAGGGACGGTTTATGTAAATCTAGTGGCTAGACGGCCTAGGATTTTATTTGTGTTATGTTTGTTTTGTATGCTTTTCGGTGCTAATAAAACTGGCTGAAGCCAGGATAAACTGAAGCCTGTGTCAAAATGCCCATCCGTTTTACCAAAGACGGCGATTCCGTGAGCGAAAACCCCCAGAGCCGGTTCAAGATGGCGGCCGGACGAAGGTGAGGCTCTACAATATATATATATATATATATATATATATATATATATATATATATATATATATATAGGAAAAAACTGCTGCACTCACATAAAATTATTAAAGAGGAACAAATGTGCTGTATTCCATGTCAGGCGACGTTTCGGCTCCAAGTGAGCCTTTCTCGCATGGAATAAAGCACATTCATCTTTGTTCATCTTTAATAATTTTTTATGAGGGCAGCAGTTTTTTCCTATTTTTGATTCATTGATCCGTGATGTGGGTCTGTGCTGCTTGCACCCGGTTTATTTATTATATTGGTGGTGCTGCCTTTTTCCTATTTGTGTGTGTGTGTATATATATATATATATATATATATATATATATATATATATATATATATATTTTGTGGGGTCAGCTCAAAGGCAAGCACAGTCACAGGGAATAATGTCCAAATAAAGAGGTATTTATTTTGAAGTCCACAGGAATCAAACAGAAAATTCAGCTTAACTTCAGCCCAACAGGATTTCACACAAAACATAAAGTCCTTTATCAGGATTTCCCAGGCAATGGGTTATGCTCACCCAAACACACCTACAGGTTTACATGGCCTCACAGCATGACAGTCCACAGCTTCTGGTTGTAGGTCCAGAAGCACACCTCCTGACTTCCTACACCAGCTGCCTTTTATTTGGCCGGCAAGACCTGGGCTGGAGTATTGGAGTGGCCTTCCCACCCAGACTTTTGGGCCGCTCCATAAAAAACCCGACCCGGAACCTACAAAGAAATACTTCTCAGCAGCACTAACTGTTGCTGGCATCACGCTACCTGGGTTTTTTATATCACCGAGGCCAGCCACTTCGGTGATAAATACCTCCCGTCTGTGACAGAACCTCTGACCCTTCTACATCCCCCCCCCCTCTGCCCAAAGCAGAGGGGTTGGGCCCTTTCTGCCACCATACAGTGTACCCTTGAAGGGCTCCATTACCAGACTCCCGGGTCGGGTGTTCCACAAAAAACCGGAATTTGAAGTGCCGGGAACCACAGTGCCCCGGGCTTTTTACCCTTTCTCCTCTCCCATTTGGGGGGTGCGGGGTCGACACCAGCTTAAATTTCCTACTCGGGGTTTTCCTAAACCCCATCCGGGGCCCCACTTTTGGCTAAACACTCTTTCTCTATAATAGATCTTTTTCTCGCATGGGGAAAAAATTTACGCCCCAATATACATGGGTTTTCTCCCCCTTTACCCCCTTGGGGGACAGACCGCTCCCCCACTCAGCATCCTTTTGTCAAAAAAGGGTTGGGAAGCGGGGCCCCCAACACTGGCTTTTTACGGGGGCTTGTTTCAGGTCCTGAAAACCCTCGCTTCGGGGGACCACGACCAGGGTGATTTGTGCCCTTAGGAATCCGTCAAAGGTACTGAAACCTCGGCAAAATTTTTGGGATAACCTTCTGTAATACCCCACTATCTCCAAAAAGCCCGACCTTTTTTTTGTGGGGGTTTTGGGGCAGTTCTGGATCCCCCACTTTATTTTTTTGGGCTTTATCTCACCTTCCCCCACAATATAACCCGGGTATCTGGCCTCCTCCAACCCAAAGGCACATTTTTGGGGTTTATATAACCCACCCCCCTTACATCCGCACTGCTTGAACTTTGGGCAGTACTCGCCCGCCCTTCTGAAAATGACGATGTCGCAAGGCCCATGATACTTCCTATGGGACACAAAAACGGTCCAGGGCCCTCGGGAACTACGGCACTCCCTGCCCCCAACTGGTAGGCCCCGTCGGTGGGGAAAGCATCTTCCCCCGGCTTCTCTAGACGCGGGATTTCCCATACCCTTTTTTAATTAGGTGGTATTACGTGCGGCCCAAACCTCTCAATCAGTTCTCTCCCCCGGGGCATAGAAATCACAATTTAGATGCCTCTTAAGTTTGGGGAAATCATTGAAAAACCTCCATTCCCCGTTTTTTTTGGCCAAAAATAGGGGACTGGACCACCACTCTTACCCTTTTACCCCAAAATTTAACACCCTGCTTACCCATGCCACTTTTTTCCCGTGGGCTTAAGGATCCTAAGGGTTTCACATGTACCCGAACTAGTTCAGTCACACCCTGCTCTGCATTTACCCCCCTGGTACCTTAAAACGGGGTCACGTTCGTTCAAAACCCCCACTTCGCTTCTGGAAAGGTGAAAGGGTCTCAGCAATTTTGACCCTGCATTCGGGGCCGGGGCTGAGCCACCAAACAGGGTTCGGGGAGGGGAACTCTTTCTCCTCCATTTTGAGAAAGTTCACAGGTATCTGCAGGGGTTTCCCTCCCATTTGGGTACCCAATTGACACACCCACCTTCCACCACCTGTAACCCCCCCCTTTTTTGCCAAAATTTGCTCTCTACATGGTACCAACAAAATCCCCCGACCCCCCGGTTTAAAAACCCTGTGCGGCTGCCCGATTGTATCCCCCGGACTGTCCCTTTCTTGGGCCTGAAGAAGCCCTTACAAGGGGGATTACAAATACCCCTATCCTCTCTTAACAGGTTCAATGACACTCTTTTTGGGGGGTGCTTCACTTCCCATCTCTTGCGATGTCCATAAACCCCTGGGGGTTTGGCCCATACAAAAGCTCAAAGGGAAACCCATTAGCCCCTTTTGACACCTCCCATAAAAAAAAATGGGGCAATAAACTCCCAGCCCCCGCCATCCCGCTTACCACCTTTCCAAAAAATTTTTTAAGGTTTTTATTAAACCTTTCGACTAAACCGTGGGTCTAGGTTGATAAACCGGGTCTGAAAGTTTTAAATTTTTTGGGGACTTTACTGGGTTCCCTTACCTTTGGACAAAACGTGTCCCTTTCCTCAAAATCTCCTTAGGTGGCCCGCCCTGGAAATAAAAAAACACTCCCGGCAAGGATTTGAGGGATTTCTCAAGGGCACCGCTTCGGGTCCGGGGGTCGCATAAACCAACCACCAAAAATTGGGGCCCTCAGCTGCCCTTCCCAGAGGACCCCCCAAATCCTTTGCAATTTTTCAAATTGGGACTTTAAATGGAAGGGCACCAAGGGGCTAAAGGTGCCATGGGATTTACCGGGCCAATGGACACACGGAAAAAAAACCCTTATTTCCTTAAAACCCCGGCCCTAGAACCTTTTTTAAAAACCCGCCCTTTGGGTTTTTGTCGCCCCAAGGTGACCCCCTAACACATGTGAAGGGGCCAGGTCAGAACCACTCGTAGGGCCCCGGTACAGGATTGCCTATGACCTCCCCTGATTTTTGGTCACCTAGAAATAAATTATTATTTACCGCAAAGGGGGAAAACCGCCTTCCCCGGCTCTGGGAACACCATCATACATTGACACTCTAATCCCCCTTTTAAAGTTAGATCCCTGAGCGGGCGGTTCCAAAATTTTCCCGGAACCCCCAAGGGGGGCAATGGGTTTGGGGGTTTGGGCTCCTCCCCTCCGACCCCCACCAATACGGACAAGGGAAATGATCGGGGTTCACCCCAATTACTGTAGCTTTGGGTTGGGGGGAAACGGTTAGGGGGGCCCCGGGACTTGGCCCACAGGTCCCAAAAGGGAAAGCCCCCGACCACAAAAATAGGGTGAAAAAATTGGGTGACAACACCGGGGGGTGTTTATTATATCCAGCCGTTCCAGCCCATTTGAGCCACGGGGAATGTTGGTGTCGCAGTGGATCACCCACCCCCAACCGTTTCCCGGGGATCATACTGGGGATGTGGCCCTTAAGGGGCAAAAACTCCCTGGTCCATCACAAAGTGCCATAAAAGGGGACTTTGGCACACCTGGGGGCCCCTCCTTGGTGGGTAAGCGCTGCAAGCAGGGTGGGCAAACCACAGCAGTGCCCCGGCCCATAGCGCACCCCAAGGGTTGTGGGCCTTGGGGACTGCGGCTATTTTCCCAGGTTTTTGGTCTCCAACGATGTGTCAAAAGGCCCGGACCCCCCGACCAGGGCGTCCCCTCCCGCTTGAGGACGCCCCACGGGTTGGGTTTCCCCTTTGGGGGCTGTCACTACCCCTCCAGCACCGGACCTTGAGCTCCCCGACCCCTTAGGGGGTCCTCTATGCCACAAAAAACCCTTTCGAGCCCGACACTCGCCATAATGGGGGGTCCCCCTGTCCCCCCCAACTGTATGGGCCCCCGGGAAACGAGTACAACCTTCCATGAAAACCCCCTCGACCATTTGGGGCAGGATTAGCTCTTGCTGGGGCCACTTCTGGGCGAGATGAAAAAAGGGGAACATCTGGGATTTGTGGGGCTTGTCCTTGCTGTACCCCACAGCACGCGTTTGGGCCCCGGTTTCCACGTTACCCCAGCTCCAAATTTCCGCCTTGGCTTTCCCCTATTCTTTGGCTCCTGCAGCTCAAAACAAAATAAGCCTCTGAGGGCATCGTGGGGAAAAGGGGCCCGGACCTCGGCCCCCCCCGAGGAACTTTTCCGGTCAGCTACCGCTCGAACACCCAAGTAGGGCCCGCTCATCCCCCTTGGTGTCATTTTTTTAACGCCGCTACGTTTCTCCTGGCGTTGCGGGGTTTCCCCTGGGTTTGGGGGGGCCTCCCCTCTCACTCTGACCGAGTGGGTTTAAAATGCCATTTTTGGGAATAGTTGCTGGTCTCTTTTCCCTCTTCTTCCCGTTAGCTTGTGCGTTTGTGCTTGGGGGGACCAGGGCTTGGTAGCTCCTCCATCTCTAGACTGTTTCTTTAACCCTGTTGCTGCCTTACCCCGGACATCACCCTTTTTCAGGATGTTGCCCCCCATTTCCCACACCAAATTGTGGGGGTCCTCAAAGGCAAAACCCGCAAAATAATGTCCAAATAAAAAGGTATTTATTTTGAAATTCCACGGGAAACAACGAAAATTCAGCTTAAACTTTAGCCCAACGGTTTCCCCAAACTAAAGTCCTTTATCAGATTTCCCCGGGAAGGGTTTTTGTCACCCAAAAACAATACAGGTTTTTATGCCTCACAGCATACATCCCCAAAACTTTTAGTTTTAGTCCAAACAACCTCCGACTTCCTACACCACTGCCTTTTATTTGGCCCCTAAACCGGGCGGGAGTATTGGGGTGGCCCCTCCCCCCCCCGACCCTTTGGGTGCCCATAAAAAAACCCGACCCAACCTACAAAGAAAAACGCTAGCACACAACGTTGCTGGGGATCACAACGGGGTTTTTTATTCACTGGGCCCGCCACCTCGGTATAAATACCTCCCCTGTACGGAACTCTGACCCTCTATAATATATATATAAAAATTTTTAAAAAAATAAAAAAAAAATCAACTTTAGGCCTACAGGCCTTTTTCAAAGGGAAACAATTTTTAAGCTGGGACTTTTTGGGACTAAAATTCCCTGTCACCTTACCATTCCTGAGATAGACGTGAGGTGCAGTGGGTAAGCTAAATTGTGCAGTGTGTTAAAAGTTTTTTAAGGTCGCACCTTTCGAGAAGGGGAAAAAATTGGTTAAAAAAGTGCCAAGAAGGGTTTCTATATGATGTGTCAAATTTTTAGGTTCACACGGACTCCAAAACCTGGCCCCCGGGTATTCTTCCCGCCAAATCGCAGCAGCAGAACTGCACTGTTCCACCATATCCAAGGGTCGGTGGAGGGGAAAAAACCGGGTCGTGACAAGGGTTACTGCCACAGTCATTTTGTATACCCTGCACTTTTATGGGACAGCTTTTTTCTGGGCGCTGTACAGGGGGGGAGGGGCCTTCCCCCCTCTGGTGGGGTTTTTGTGGGGCTCTTTAGGCCTTAAAACCCTAGGGGGGGTTTTAAACCCCAATTTGTTTGCCCTTCTCCCCCAGAGGGGAAAAAGTGGGAAGGGCTCCAACCGTCCGCTACCCCACACCATAACCTTTTAAAGTGGAAAAAAACGGTTTTCTTGGGGTGAATTAACCACATTTTTTTTGTGTAGTACTTAACAGGATGCTGGATATCTCTGGGAGACATTTTTCTTGTTTTATTCTAACCCCTTTTTTGTAAAACTCTTCAAAGGACCTTCTCAGTAATTGGGGTGGTACCAGATTTGATAGGGAATCATCCACCGCGTCTTTTAATGACACAGGACACCAGATCGACAATAAACCCCTTATTCATAGATTACCCCATAGATACCCCTTATTGGGGGGCTTTCCCGTTTGTATGATCCAAAAAACCCGTATTTTTAATTTTTATTTTGCAAATCTTTTTCTTATTTTGTCAGGGAACATATCCTTCCCAATACGGGGCAATCAATACTTTATGATTTTATTGCGGTAGAACCAAATTAATCGCCTATCTTATTATCAGTGTTCAATTTAAACGCATCTTTAGCAAACCAAAGAAAAAATCAACACCTGACTAGAGGCCCAATGTCGAAACTTTACTTTTCTACACCCCTTCTTTTGCACCAAAACCTTTTTTTTCCAAACCCTTCTGCAGAAACTCCCACTGTGGTTATACTGTTTACTTTGGTGGGATACCCTGTGTATATACTGTTGGGGGTGACTAGTATAATATTTAAAAACTGTGTGTACTTTTTGGGGGAAAACCTGTTTTATAGTGTGTGACCCGTTTAACCGTGTTTTAAACTGTGTGTATGAAATATTTGTATATCCTGTTCCCGTTTTTGTGTTTCAGTGTGCATACTGTGTTAATATGTGTGTTTCTATATGTGTATTTAAAAGTGTGTATAATTTGGAATACTTTTTAATATTTTTATAACAGGGGAAACTTTATTTTAACTTATGGAAAACCTTTTTTAAACTTTGGGTACATGTGTGAACCAGGAAAACTGTTTGTACAAGGTTAACCATGTTTATCGTTTTGGACTTTTGGGGTTTCCAAATTAAAAATTTTATACCAAATTTACATCTGTTAGACTTGGTAAACCGGAGTGTACAAAAGTTACACCGGTAATTGGGACAAAAAATTAAAAATAAGGCATACTGATCAACTTATTTTTTGGTGATAAAAAAGAACTTGGTAACAAGTTTAAAACCGTTGTGTACTGACGTTGTTTTTTACTCCTTTTTGTAAAATTTATTCTTCCCCCAAAAAAGCGGGGAAACCACGACTTGTCCTAACTTCTGCCCGGAAATGAAGCATTGGGCAATATTTACCGCACTTTTTTCTAGGCTGCCTCAATGATGTGGGGAAGCAAAAACTAATAAGGTGTTTGGATTTAGATTCACCAATCAATTTTGAATAAAGGGGCAGAGTAACTGACAGCGGGCCAAACACCCTCAGGGGGGGGTTTGGTTGAAAATTATGGGGAGGTTACGTTGTTTGACCCAATAATATGTAATCCTGCTAAAGAGGATTTTTTTACTAATAATTAAAAGCATGATCCACCCTAAACAGAAAATTTTATAAATCAGCGTTTCTTGTAATAAAAACCCTTTTTGAATGACAGCCCGGCCCCCCTCTCTTTCTTTTAAGCAAATGTTTAATTACTATTAATTTATTTATTTGGAAAACCCCCACAACAAGTTAAGGAGGGTTTTTAAAAGCCCCCATAACAATATTGTGTGTATTGTACTTTGGGGTATAGTCCCATGCTTTTTTGGGAAAATTTTTGCCGGTGTACTGTTGTGTTTAAAATCCCGGTATTGTTGTGTATTTACCCCGGTAAATACCGGTTGTTTTACAACGGGTTCGGGGGGGTGTATGTGCCGGTTTACTGGGTTTGAAATTTCCTTGTACTGGGTTTTCCGTGGGTTACTGTGTCGAAAAACGTTGCGTGTGTTACTGTGTGTGCAACTCCGGGTGATGTTTTGCGTGATACTGCCGGTTAAAAGGGTTTAAAACTGTTTTTATACTGCCGGTGTACGTGTTTTATATTTTTTTATTGTTTTGTATTGCTTTTGTTTTAAAATGTGGGTGTACGTGTTTTTTAAACCCCCCGGGGTCTCTGGGTGTGTAAATGTATTTTTAACTATTGGTTTTAAAACGCTGGGTCTGTGTTTTTAATGTATACATGGCTTACTGGGGGTGTACGTGTGTTTGGTATGCTTTTTCTTATGTGTTTGTATATTGGGTATACGTGATCGCTAGTACTGGGGTTAATGTGTTTGTTACTGCTGGTATAATGTTTGTGGTAAATGTATGGTATACTGTCGTTTACATGTGTTGGGGTTTTTGCTGGTGACTGTTGTTTAATAATTTTAAGTGTCAGTTTTTCGCTCTATGCTCCCCTCATCCTTCTTTAACTCTGGGTCCCCTCCTGGGAAGTGATAGGGTTTGGACTTTCCCAGGCCCTTTAAACCCTATCAACACCTCAATGTCCCAGGTGTTTTGGAGGTGGGCGGGCCCGAACCCCCTGAAGGCCCCCACTCCGTCACTGCACTCGGGCCCGCTCTTAGAACAGCCCCGTACCTTGTATCCCCTGGGTGACCGGCTCTGAGAAGCTTCTTCTCCTTGCCCCCAAAAGGGGTTTTGATACACCATGAGTGGCCCCTGAGATTTGGGGGCCCCCCTTCTCCCTAAAGGCACCTGCGTACTAGAACCTCCATTCATCCTTTTTCCTATTTCATAACAGCGTTTCCCCCTTTTCCGAATACCCACCAGAGGGGAAACGGACAGAATGGATCACCAAAAAAATAGACCTCACCTTTAGATCCCCACCTGGTACCGGGAGGTAAAAATTCTCTAATTTTCATCATCTTTATTATCTAACAAGTCAAGGAAAGAAGAAAACCCATAATAGGGGGAATCCACGTCTGTCAAGGCTCAGGACTTCCAAGTGATGAATTTGAGCAGCGGAAACCTGCAAAATAGCCCCCAGTATGGTCAGTTATGTATAAGGGGAAACCCTGCAGCCATGGAATGTTTTTAGGAGCAATGAAAAATGAGGAGTGCCCGTCAGGGTCTGCTGCCTGCAGGGACTAAAAACGACCAAAACTAATTACAAAAACTTGCTTTTGACGCCAAAAAAACTTTTTTTGCACAAGAATCTTTTTTTTTTTTTGCGGATTTGGGGTAGAAACTTTTTTCTTAAATATTTTGCCGCTTATAAAGTTAAGAAAAGCTTTTTTTGTAAAAAAACGCCTAAAAACCCAAAAATTTAGCGTCAGAATGAGATAACTTTTATAAGTCCAAAATTTTGGAAAAGATTTTAGTGCCAAAATCTGTAAAAAAAAAAAGATTCTTGGGGCCCAAAACCGAAAAAAACTTATTTTTGGCGCAGAAATGAGATAAATTATTAGCGCCAAAATATGTTTAAGAAAAAGGGTTTTTTGCACAAGTCCCAAAAAAAACAGATTCTTTTCGCCAAAAAACCTAAAAAAAACGTATTTTTGGGTCAGAACGAGATTATTAATTTTTTATTTTAAAAGCCCTTGATTCCAGGGGGTGTACATTCGGGGAGGTTAATACTAACTAAGCAAACGAGTACAAAGTTTTGATTAAAGACAATTTTCACTAAGAGGGAGAGGGGACCCTACCCGCGAGGGTTTTCAACTCAAGGGGGGGGAAAAAACAGGAGGGAGGGGCAACAGTTTGCGGAGGAAGGATGACGCAAGGTTAGTGTAGGATAGGCAACCGAAAAAATGGGTTTTTCAGATTGCTTTTTGAAGCTGGTGAAAGTGGAGGAGAGTCTGATGTTTGGGGCATGAGTTCCAAGTGTGGGTAACAGGGGGAAGCTTGGAGCGGTTGTGTGAGGGGGCGAAAAGGGGGAAAAGGGAAAA
>JAODAL010049102.1:0-28443 GCA_025379985.1 Phyllomedusa bahiana
TCCCCTTTACAAGGGCCTCCTCTTTAGTTCCTCCTTCATACCGTCGTTCCTTTTTGTTTTCCCCGTTGTTCACGTCTTTCCCCTTTTGACTACTCGTTTCCCCTTCATACACTTGTTCCCCTCTGACAACATCGTTCCTCTTTAGTTCCTCCTGTCGTTCACATCATTCCCCTCTGACAGACGTCGTTCCTCCTTTTGTTCACGTTGTTCCCCTTCCCCGGACATATGTCGTTCCCTTTAGTTCCTCCTGTCGACAAGTCGTACCTTTTTGTTCCTCCTTTGGTTACGTTTATTCCCCTCTGACAAGTCGTTCCTCTTTAGTTTTCCCCCTGTCTACACGGGGTTCCCCTCTGACAGACGTCGTTCCCTTTTTTCCTCCTGTTTTACACGTCTCCTCTTTTGTTCCTCCCGTCGTACACTCGTTTCCCTCTGATATACGGGCCTCTTTTTTTCCTCCTTGTCACGCGTTGGCCCCTGACAAAGTCGTTCCCTTTTTTTTGGTTCCGCTGCCGTACACTCGTTCCCCTCTAACCTTTTTCGTTCCCCCTTTGTTCCTCCGTCATACACGTCGATCACCTCTGACAGACGTCGTTCCTCTTTAGTTCCTCCTGTTGTACACGTTGTTCCTCCCTTCGTACACATCGTTCTCCTCTGACATACATTGTTCCTCCTGTCGTACACATCGTTCCCCTCTGACATACATCGTTCCTCTTTAGTTCCTCCTGTCGTGCACATCGTTCCCCCAGACACGTCCTTCCCTTTAGTTCCCCTTTTACACGTCGTTCCCTCCGACACACAACGTTCCTTTTTTAGTTTCCCCCTGTCGTACTGCGTTCCCCTCTGAATACGTCATTCCTCTTTAGTTTCCTCCTTCGTACATTCGTTCCCCTCTGAAAAACGTCGTTCCTCTTGGTTCCCCCCTTTTTGTTTAAAATCGTTCCCCTCTGACTACGTTTCCCTTTTGTTTTTCCCCCCCTGTCTACACGTCTTTCCCCCCCGCACACAAATTCCCTTTTTCCTCCTGTCGACATTCGTTCCCCTCACAACGTCATTCCTCTTTAGTTCCCCTTGTCGTACATGTCGTTTCCCCCCTGAAAAACGTCGTTCCTCTTTGGTTTCCCCCTGTTGTTCAATCGTTCCCCCTGACATACGCTTTTATCTTAGTTCCTCCTTTGTACACGTCGTTCCCCTCTGACTATGTCGTTCCTCCTTTAGTTCCTCCGTCGACACGTCTTCCCCCTGACACACTTTTTCCCCTATAGTTCCTCCTTATCCTTTTTTACCTTCCAAAAAGCGTTCCTCTTTGGTTCCTCCTGTTGTACACGTTGTTCCTCCCTTCGTACACATCGTTCCCCTCTGACATACATTGTTCCTCCTGTTGTACACATCGTTCCCCTCTGATATACATCGTTCCTCTTTAGATCCTCCTGTCGTACAACGTCGTTCCCCTCTACGATACCGTCATTCCTATTTAGTTATTCCACCTGTGCGTACACGTCGTTCTACTTAGGTTCCTCCTGTTCACCACTCATCTTTCCCCTCTGACATGGCGTAGTTCCTCTTGTAGTTCCTCCTGGCTAGCACACGACATTTCCGCCTCTGACGCAAACTGTCTTTCCTATTTAGTTTCCTCCTTATCGTACACGTCGGTATCCACTTAGTATCCATCCTGTCGTACACGTATTTCCTCTCTGACAGACGTAATTCCTCTTACGCAGTTCCGCCAGTCCATATCACTTCGTTCCGCCTCCATGACATACGTCGTTTCCTCTTATTCGCTCCTCGGCATATCACGTCGTTCCCCCTCTGACATACAGTTGTTCACCCTTTAGATTCCTCCCGGTTATATAGCGTCGTTCCCCTCTGACATACGACACCGTCTCCTCTTTCTAGTTCCTCCTGTCAGTACACTGTCGAGAGTCCGCGACATACGATCGTCCCTCTTTGCACCTCCTTGTCGTTCACGTCGTCTCCTCTAATATTTTTCTCTTCTGTCCGTACACGACATTCCCCTCAGACACCATTGTTTTCTCTTTAGTTTCCTCCTTTCCGTACACAGTCCGTTCCCCTCTGACAGAAAAAAACCCCCCGTTATTTTCCCCCCGTTCCTTTTTAGTGCCTCCTTCATACACGTCGTTCCCGCGTCTGACAGGACTCATTCCTTTTTAGTTCCTCCTGTCATACACCGTCCGTACCCACACTTCTGACATACGTAGTTTCCTCTTTAGTTCCTGCTGTCGTGTGCACATAGTCATTTCCTTCCTGTCGTTCACTGATGCGTCGTCCCCCTAAGAAGACGACATATCTCTTTAGTTTCCTCCTTGTCACACCCCCTGTACTCGTCGTTAGCCCCGAGTCCCTCTGACCATACACGTCGTTCCCTTTAGACCTCCTGTCGTTCACCGTCGTTCCCCTCTGACAGACGTCGTTCCTCTTTAGGTTCCTTCTGTTCGTATCACGACATTCCCTCAGAACACTACCATTGTCCTCTTATTCCTTCCTGTCGTACATCGTCGTTCCCCTCTGACATAAACGTCGTTCCTCTTTAGTTCCTCCGGTCGTACACATAAGTTCTCCCTCTGACAAAGCGTCGATACTCGTGACATAGGTTCCTCCTGTCGTAAATGTCGTATTCCCCTCTGAACAGAGACGTCATTTCCTTTTTAGTTCCTGCCTGTCATAGATACACGTCACCACTCAGACAATCCTGATCGTTCCCAACGTTAGTTCCTCCTTTCCATACAAGCGGTCGTTTCCCGCTCTGACGTACGTCGTTCCCACGTTAGTTCCTCCTGTCATACACGTCGTTCCCACTCTGACGTTACTGTTGTGTCGACTTATTTTTCATAGATTTGTAAGGCCGAAAAAATGTACGAGACATCCATCCAGTTCAGACCTGGTTGTGCTAAGTTGTTGATCTCAGAGAGAGGCAAAAACCCCCAATGAGGCTGTTAGAAGGCAATTGGTCCTCGAGTTTTAGGGAAAAACGATCCTTCCCGACTCCAATCTGGCAATCAGTAAAAATCCCTGGACTCAATGACCCCTCTCCAAATCCCGGTCATTATACTTTTATATTATTATTCGCCCAGAAATGCATTCCAGACCCTTTTTGAAAACTCATAGTTAGTGAATTCACCATGACAATATTCCTCTGGCAGAGAAGTTCCATAGAAGTCATCACTACCTAGCTGACAGTAAAGAAACCCTTCTAGTTTATGGTAGAAACTTTCTCGTTCCTCAAGACTTAGAGGATGCCCCCTTATCTAGAAAAGTCCTGGTATAAATAAGACAATCTTGGAGAGATCTCTAATACAATTGAGCCTTTGATGTATTTAAACTATATGTAATTATTGAGTCCCCCTGAAGCCCGTCTTTTCTCTAGATCTCAATAACCCCAATCCTTTGACACACACTTCTGTGGGGTAATTGCACGTCCTTTTTAATTATTTTTGTTGCTGCCTTTACCTGTTCAAGCTCTACAAATTCTGTTCCTGTGCACTGGTGCCCAAAAACCTGTACACGATATTCCAATGTATCGGTCCTAACCAGTGACTTTATAATTGGAGAATAATTTTCTCATCATGTACCTTCTATGCCCCATCTAATGCACCCCATGTTCCATTTGCCTTGGCAGCTTCTTTCTGACACTGGATCTACAATAAGTTTACTGACGGCACCAGGATTCCCAATCCTTCCCCAGATACCATTTACCCATCCTTTTTAGCGCATTTAACATGCGTAAGTCATGTAATGGAATTTTTCTTCCCATGTTGCATAACCTTCCATTTACATGTGTTATAAAAACCACATCTGGCCATTTCCTGTCCCAGGACAACCAACTTATCCACAGCCCATTGTCAATAACACATTAAATCCTCCTATTGTGTTATGATTACTTTACAGAGCTAGTATCGTCTGCATAGATCGATATTCTAACTGTGGCAATCCAAGTGTAAGATCTGTTAATGAAAATTTAGAGCATGAGGTTCCCAACCCTATTCATCAAGCACACCAACAGGTCATAGTTTTCTGTGTCTTTCCTATAGCATTAGCAACATGTGACGACATTATCTAGTCAGTGCATACATGGCACAGGTGATATCATTATTGTCAGTTGCATGGTCTATGTGGAGATCCTGAAAACATGACCTGTTGTTTTTTTTTTTTTGGTGTGCCTTGGAGGACTGCGAGTTGGGAACACTGTGTTAGAGCGATAGTTCCCAATACTGACCCCTGTGCACATACCAACAACTAGTAACAGCAATCCAGTCAGAGTATGTACGTTTAATTACTATACCACTTTGTTTTACTATCAGTGAGCCCGTCTTGCTTACCCACTGTGCACACTGGATTCCCCCAGTCCAAGCATTCTCATTTATCTTACGCAACCTTTTATCGACAGCATACCAGGTATCAAATCTTTAGAAAAATCTAGATATATGACAGCCAGTGCCTCACCACGATCCAGACTAGCACTGACTGTTCCTCATAGAAAGCTGAATGAGAATAGTCTGACAGGACGCGATCCTTCATAGACCCATTGGCTGGAATCGGCGTATTAATATACATTCTATTTTCAGTGAAAATCTCCAGGATGAGTAGCACTCTCTTGAGAAACCTTCAAACACTTTTACACCTACAACAGAGACAAAGCTTACCGCCATAGTTATTCCTGGGACACTTTTTTGACCCCTTTATGAAATATTGTTGCACCTACATTGCTATGTCTGCCAACATGTGTGACACATGCCACGTATAGACATTCCCATAAATATTAAGAATAGGGCCGGAAGCTATGACACACTTTAACCTCACCTTAGACACGTGGTGCGTATGCCATATCTGGACCTGGTGATTTTGTTCTATTTTAATCTTCTTAAGACGGAACTGCACATCTTCCTTGGGGTAAGACCAGAAACTTTATAAGTTTGGAGTTTTACCTCATCCCTCGTTCAACAGGAAGCTTCATCCTCCCCGGTAGAAAACATGAGAAAAAAGGTCTTTAATAGTTTGCTTTTTTTCATTCATCGCCCTCTACTGTCTCTCCCCTCAGTATTTCTCAAAGGGCCATCATTTTCTTTTAATCTTTTACTATTTAAATTAAAAAATTTTTTGGGGGTTATTTTACTTTCTATGGCGATACTCTTTCTGTCTCCAGCTTTGTTTCCCTTTACTTTATTTTACAACTTTTTTTTTTCCCTATACTTCTTAGCACCTTTTTTTCTGCCCCTACTGTTTTAGTACTGAAACGCTTTCTTTTTGTTTTTTATTGCCTCTTTTACATCCCTTTTGACCCCACTTTGGTTTTTCCTGTTTCTAATTATTTTATTACCAAAAGGGTATTACCTCTCACAGTGGAGCCTGGGATGTTTTTTTAAAAATATCCATTTATTATTTGTTCTGCCATATTTAAACACTTTTTCTCAGTCAATACGGTTTTTAGGCCTCCCAACAGAAAAAATTTTACCTTCCTAAAATTCAGTGTTTTTGTGGGCCCTTAAAAAAACTCTATTAAAGGGAAAAACAAAAATTTTATTAATTAGGTAACTATTTCCCCGGGTGCCCCTCAACCTGAACCTTTGTTACTCTTCGGGGTCATTAGTCAATATCAAATCTAGAAGGACCTTTTCCCTCTAAGGGTTTTTGCACCATTTAGTTATTGACAAAAACCTTTTCCTTTGTGAAGCAACGGGTTTTCTTTCCCCCAATTTGATGCTAGGGAGTTAAAACTCCCATAATAAAAACCTCATTCTGATTAAACCCCTCATCTATTTCCTAGGAGTACATCTTTTTTGGGTTCTTTATACTTCCCTCTTTTTCCCCTTCTTTCACGTCGTTCCCCTCTACATCGTTTTTCCTCTTTGTTTCCCCTGCTACACGTTGTTCCCTTTTTTCCTCCTGTCGTACATTAAATTCCCCTCTGCATACGCGTTCCTCTTTAGTTCCTCCCCTCGCACACTCGGTTCCCTCTGACATACGTTGTTCCTCTTTAGTTCCCCCTGTCTACTTCTTCCCCTCTGACATACTATTCCTCTTTAGTTCCTCCGGCCTTCAAGTTGTTCTCCTTGACAGACTTCGTTCCTCCTGTCAGACACGTCGTTCCCCTCTGACATACGTCGTTCCTCTTTAGTTCCGGAGGAGCGGGGGGCCGGCACCTAGCCGGCCCATAAACATTCATTGCCAGCGGCGCATATACGCCGCTGGTAATTCACAAGTCACTTATCTCCCTCCACGGCGTATTCGCCGAGCAGGGAGAGGAACTAATCCATAGTTCTCTATGAGAGCTGTGGATTACCGTAATGACTGGGACATATTCCAGACGTAATTTGCGCACTCCGGCACGTAATTACGGACTGAAATATGTCCAATTTTAAGCCGTGTGAACATAGCCTTACATGCTCTTTGTACATGAACCAAATTTTTTGTTTCTTGGATGTGCTCCCTCTGGTGGGAAACCTTGAAAACTGTTATGCATTTTTTAATATTTACCACAAATTGAATGAAAGAAAAAAATATACTAAAAATCTAGACAAAAAAGGAACACACAATATTTCATCAATAAAAAAAAAAAATTGATGACAGATTCCCTTTAAAGTCTATGAGGAGGGTTGACAGTTGGTTTACAGACAGTTTTCAAATCCAAAAACAGTCTGAAAATCCAACTGAAAACCAGTGCAGTGTGGACGGACCCTAAGATTAAATAAACAATATACAACATAAGTAACCCTAAAATGATGCCGATGTGCCCTCCATAACATCACTTAGTAAACAAACCCAAAGGGTAAACAAACTACATATCTAATTTATTGGGAGTTGCATATATATTAATGCCATATAGGAAAGTATAAATGTACCAAAATGATATAGCAACATTTAGACAACCCATATAGCAAAACAGTATCATCAAAACTCAATAAAGGGATAGCTGGCAATCAATTTAAATGTATACAGCCTAGAAAATTTGTATCACATATACATTTAGAAAGTGTAAATCATCCATTTACTAGAGCAGGCAGGGGAAGTGACAAACATGTAATAAGTCAAAATTTGTCCTAAATAGAACACTTGTGCAAAGCTATTTGATATATAGAAAACAGAAAATAAAAACCAAAAAGATAAAGAACTAAATGATACAACATCATTATCCTTACATGTAGATTTATTAGATAGGAATAAAAAAAAATAGATAACATAGATAATAAAAATTAACATTTTGACTTTTAGGAATAAAACAGTAGCAATGCAGTTACATCACAAGAATCTGCATAACTAAGCAGATGCCTAATAGTTGAAAGCAGGGCTGAGGAGTCTGTAAGCCAATATACAGTATTTACTATTTTGCCATTGGCAAATTTAAACTCTATCAGTTCTCTATCTATAAAACACTAAAACGTAACTTTTATTATGTTTAACACTAAACCTCTATACACACTATTAAAAACCTGATTTCTAACCTTTCAATATCTCCCTGAAGGAATAACTCCTTTTCTATTATCAAGTCTGGTGGGACACTACCTATTAACAGGAGAACCTTATAGATACAGCAATTTACTAACTCCAGTAAGGGATCCCAAGCCTCCTACTTGGGAAGTTGTCCCTAATCTAATGGAAATAAAACATATAAGGTTTCCTTGTGATACCCTCTGCAGCAGGTAACACTAGTAGCCAGAGGTGAGAAATCACAATTTAAAACGTCATGCCTGACCTCCCCAACATGTTTCACCAGCTAACCTGGCTTCATCAGGGGTTAGAGGTCCGGTCCCATGTGGTCTATGCTCATTTCCTTTTATATCCTGTTAGGTACACACCTTATTCAGGTGCTCACCAATTAGCCATCAGAGAATCCACAAAAACCCACTCCCCCTTCCATTCTCCTGCATGCATACTGATACTATGTGCTGCTACTTCTGTCGCTGTCCCCATGCTCCCATAAACAACATTCCTCAGATAAGTTCACCATCTCCATAGCGGGCTTGTGCCCTATCTTACCATGCTGCCTGTGCCCGCATACTGTATCAATGGACATTTCTGCCCTGACTGTGATGGACTTCCGTCCAATTTCTCTCATATTATTGCATCTGCGTGGCTCACCTAGAACGGACTAAGCAGAATAGGTGTTAAATTCCACAGCACACTACCAGCTTTATCACCTCCCATGAACCCCTACTCCTCCATGTCTAATATGCATATTCATTGGGAATACATACTCCATTGTACTATACACTATTGTCTTAGTCTTTTCCCATAAATCACTTCTACTTTATATCTGATATACATATTCATTTTAATAAAGCTGCAGGCCCTATGGTTAGTACAACCCCCCCTCCCACAACTTCACCTCCCACCTTCCCCATTAAAGATTCTTTCTTACAGGTCACGGCTAGCCACCCAATTCATTACGTTACAATGGGAGCATGCAGAAATGTCAGTACACTCACACTCCACTGTATTTGCATATATCTGTACTGTATATAATGTATTTGAAGCTAGCACAAAATCTACGCAGTGAGTAGAAACAATAAATCTATACATAAATAGATGGCACACTACTCCCGAGCTGCGTCTCATCACAGCAACATAAGTGTATACACTATATGATTCAGTTGCTAACAACTTCATGCACAGAGACAATATACACACATCCCAATCTGTCAAATAGAAACCGTGGCCTCATGCGATCCATACCTATCATCATTGCAAAACACAGGGAAAATGAGGGACAAGTTGGTGGCAGAGGGGGTGCAGGAGAGGGATGGGGGGGGGGAGAGAAAGGAAAAAAAATTGTTCATAGTCATTTTGAGGGAGATGGCAAAAAAACATGATTACAGTCTCCGGTGGTAGGCTCATATCCCTGTGGCAACTGTTTATTCTGTCCATTTATATGGAAAACTAAAGAATTTGTTAATCCCATTGATAAGAGAAGATTTGAGATAAGACAATTCATCAACTGTAAAACCAGAGGGGTGATTTATGGGGCTATGTGTACTTGCCCCAAGATCTATGTGTGGGAAAAACCATACAGGAGTTTTGTCGGCGGATCTCGAAACATCTGAGCACTATTAAAACTAGAGGTGACACGCCCCTAGCGAGACACATTTTGGAAGTACATAATGGTGAAATAGAGGTGCAAAAAATTTTGGGGCATCTGTGTAAAAAAAGCTAGGGAAAAAAAAGGGCGATCTGGATGTAGTTTTGTTGCAGGAAGAGCAAAGATGGATATATAGACTCAATACATTGAACCCCAAAGGCCTAAATGAAGGCTTTTCATTTTCAGCATTTATTTAATCCTTCTGATTCCCTATATAATTTTTGAAGAAACATAATATATGTGATTAAGTACGGTCAGTAGTACATAGCATGGTTGAATATATGACTATAGGAGCATCAGAGTTCACATAGATTTTTTTTTCCTTTCTCCTCCCCCCCATTTCCCCTCCTGCCCCCCCCCCCCCCCCCCCTGCCACCAACTTGTCCCTCATTTTCCCTGTGTTTTGTAATGATGTTAGGTATTGATCACATGAGGCCACTGTTTCTATTTGGCAGATTGGGATGTGTGTATATTGTCTCTGTGCATGAAGAGGTAGTTAGCAACTGAGTCATATAGTGTATACACTTATGTTGCTGCGATGAGACGCAGCTCGGGAGTAGCTTGCCATCTATTCATGTATACATCTATTTATGTATAGATTTATTGTTTCTACTCACTGCGTAGATTCTTTGCTAGCTTCAAATACAATATATGCAATAGAGATGTATGCAAATACAGTGGAGTGTGAGTGTACTGACATTTTTGCATGCTCCCATTGTAACATAATGAATTAGGTGGCTAGCCGTGACCTGTAAGAAAGAATCTTTAACGGGTAAGGTGGGAGGTAAAGTTGCAGGAGTGGGGGAGGGGGGGGGCGGGCTAACCATAGGGCCTGCATCTTTATTAAAATGAATATCATATGTACCTGCCACCACCTGCAGCACCCATGGGTAAACACCATACTAACTCTCCAGGAGACAAGTCCTTCAACCGTGAATGTCCCATTCATAAAAAACCTCACTCACTAAACAAATGCAGAGGATTTAGGTCCAAACCCATACAGGAGCGCAAGAAAATCCTCACTGAGCTGGGGGTATGTTTCAGATGCTGCGCTTCACTGGAGCATATGGCTAAGGACTGTAAATCCGACATTAAGTGGTGAGGAGTGCCCACAGTGACAGACATGGCACAGCTATGCACCCAACCCACTCACCAGTGATTCAATCCACTGCATGACCAGTACCCCCCCGCTACAACCCCAGGGCGGGGAGCCCCAGAAACACACTAACATTTGCCACAAAATGTTTCCTGCTCATGCTCGAGGTATGTGGAAGACCCAAAAGGGGACAAATGTTGTGCCAGAATATGTCTTTACAAGGTTTACCCCAGAGAGTCAACCAGAAAAGGCTGTAAAAATGTACCGATATTGACGACCAAAGCAACCGGTCCCAAGCCGACCTAAGTTCTTTGAAGCATTTGGGATCAAAGGACCCACAAAACCCTATACCTTAACTACCTGCTCAGGCAGCATAGAGACTTGTGGCAGAAGAGCACCGGGATTCATCGCTTCCACTATCAACGGGGATACAGAGATACCCCTACCTACACTCATCGAATGCGACCATATACCCGATCACAGAGATGAGATTCCTACCCTAGAAGCTGCATTTCACCAACCACACAAAGGGGCACCTACCCAAATTGTTATCCCACCTTTGGATTTGGACCCTGAGATTCTACTCCTGCTTGGCAGAGACAATCTAAGGGTACACAAGGTGCGTCAACAGTGTAACGGTCCTGACTACGCCCCGTACGCCCAGAGACTAACTTGGGATGGAAAAGTCATAGGAAATGTATGCTTAGATCAACCAGAATTGACTCCTTTAAGACTTACGTGCAAGGGGACGGACGCACATCTTACATCAACCGTGCCCTAAATCACTATGAGGTGAAAGAGAAGCTCCCAGACCACTTACAGCTGCCTGACGTCATTCCCTCCCCCTATGCTGACAGTCTGGGGAGATCAGTGTTTCTAACAACTAAGGATGATGATAAAGTAGCCTTGTCAGTAGAAGACAGAGATTTCCTCAAGATAATGGACAGTGAGTTCTCAAAGGGAAATGAAACCGATCACTGGGTTTCTCCATTCCCCCTTCCCCCGACCTTCCAGAGTAAGACTTACAAATAACCGGGAACAAGCTTTGTCAAGATTTAACTCTCTTCAGCGTACCCTAAAGAGCAAGCCTGAAATGAGAGAACACGTTGTCACATTTATGGAGAGAATATTCCAGAACAACTATGAAGAACCGGCTCCATCCCTAAAGAAGAACAAGGAGTGCTGGATACGGGCGCATTGGGACTTAAACATCTCCTTCCAAGACACATCTTGCAGCCATCACAGCGACCTTCCCAGCATCATCTCCAACCTTTATCAGAGCAACCAACTTGTTATGCCCAAGAATAAGAGAAATGTCCATCAGCACAGTTTTCATCTACAGATGACTTCGTAGTCAAGAAGTGAGAATGCTCTCCCAACAATAACAGCGAATTCCCACTGGAAAGCAAAAAGCCAGAAGTGAGTCCCCCAAAGGAAAACTCACAACTCTTTGCGGGAGGAGCCATTGGCTCAATTGACCCCTGAAGAGCACTACAGACATATGATGTCAGCACTTAATGAGCATAGCAGTTTTGAGGAACAACAACAACGGCTGTACCAACTGGCCAACATCATGGCAGTACCAACCCACAGTGATCTGCTATGGGCACGACAAGAAGTGACAGCTGTTGTGGTGCAAAACCCCAGAGCAATGGAAGCTCACATATCCACCTTCAGTAACTCTTCGAGCCAGAGGAGGAAACAAGGCCTGCGACAACATCGGGATACTTCCCACTTCACTGACATTGAGATGTCTCACCCGCCTCCACTGCTATCACCACAAAACGCCCCTCACATCGCCTTGTGGCCACACCTGAGACCACCATTTCTGGGGGGCCACCTGCATTGTGTCAGAGTCCAGGTTACGATTTCTTGCAACCAGCCCAAGCTGAAATGTTTGCACGACAGCAAGAAATTTCACGGAAGCAGAACTTGGCCAGACTTGAGATGTCGGCAGAAACTATCCGCCAAAAGAAGATGGAGAATTCAAAACAGACACAACTTTAAGCTGGTGATCCACTGATTCCTCCAAGGAATCCCAAAATGGCCCCAAAGGGAACAAGTCGAAAGTCTGCTCATCACCGGGTGGAGCCCCAAAGAGACTATAGTGAAACAAAGGAACTCTTGGATCAACACACCCCACCAAAGCTGTCATTATCCCACAGAGTCACCTACTCATCATTTGGGACCAGGAATTAACAAAGAGAATGCAAAAATTTGCCCTCCAGCTCAGTGCCTCCACATCAGCCACTTCCCGTGGTTACCAAAAATGCACTCCTTCCACCCAGCCGCATTTCACCGAAGAAAAAGAAATGGCAACACCCCCAACCCCTATCAGAAAGAGACCTCACTTGATGAAGGAACAAACTGAACAGATTGACTGGCCTATGGGACTAGTTACAAAGGTTTTTTCCCAGCAAAGATGGCAAGATCCGGAAGGTGGAGTTGAAGATATCCAGGGAAGGTGAGCCAAAAAAATTTGCAAGGCCAGTCAACAAACTCATTTTGATACTGCCCATTGAGGATGTTCCTGAAGGATGAACAGTGCCGAACTTTGTCCATATTCCTCAGTTGATAAACAGGACTACCTTAGTGTTTTTTTTATTGCATTCTAACATGTTTTGTTACAGGTTGTGGACTATATTTTATAGACATTAGTTTATAGTGAAATCCCCCTAGGAATTTCAGACGGGGAGTGTGGCTGTTCTATTCATTTATAGGTATTGTTATTCAACTGTATATATTATTCCTCCATCCATTCTTTATTATGTATTGTTGCTGTGCTGCCATCTGCTGACCAGAATTTACATATGCTCCCTCTGTCTTTGTTCGTAAAGTTTTTCTCTGAGGGAGTGTGTTTTTTTCTAGCCTTGCTAGGTCATTTCCTGTTAGTTATTTTTCAAACCTAATGTGACTGGAGCACAATCTTTTGGGCTAGCAGAAGCATCAAAATTTTTGACCGGCAGAAATGCCCGCAAAACCCGAAAACAACAACAGTGCAGCAAAACAACAGTGCAGCAAAGCAAACAGAACAGCAACAACAAACAGCAGCACAGCAACAAACTTGCACCAAGGTTTATACTACTACAAAGATAACCACAGTTCTGCATCAGTGATTATTGCTGTATCTAAGGTGAATAAACCGCATTCTGTTTCATACCACTGTGTTACTATATCTACTAAGCTGAGCCTGCTTGGTCCTGTCTGCTCCACATTCTGGATACGAAGGTAGGAAAGTCTCCCAGTCACTATCATCCACCAGCCAGTTACACCTTAATTCGCCTCATGTGGGGACAGAACATATTGAGAGGTTAGAAATCAGGTTTTTAATAGTGGGATAGAGGTTTAGTGTTATACATAATAAAAGTTACGTTTTAGTGTTTTATAGATAGAGAACTGATAGAGTTTAAGTTTGCCTATGGCAAAATAGTTATTATAGTGATAAAAAGTCACTCTCTGTTCTCTTGTGAAATTCCCATTGTTTTGGAGACTATTTGACAAGTCTGTAAGCCAAAGCTCCGACTCTGACTCCCGACTCCTCAGTTTCCCTTACTCCGACTCCTGACTCCCTCATACATAGTGCATGTTTAAGTGATAACTGTAGTAAAATGGTAACATCAGACTCTTTATCACCTTATGATACAATAATCAAGCTATTTAGATAGAACATACACTGACAAGCAAAAGGATAACAATGTTCTGATCTTTTGACCTTCAGGCTTCATATCTTACCATCCACTACAGCTTTGAACGTGAGACTACCATCATTTTATAGACAATAATCTTACCTATCTTATACATAAATGAACTTGTAAGTATTGAGCATCTGCTTAGTTCTGCAGATTCTTGTTATGTAACTGCATTGTTACTGTTTGGCACCTAGAATCAAAATGTTAGTTTTTATTATTTTGTTAGTATTTTGTAAATCCATCTTTAGCTTTCAACACTGTCTGAATCCTTCAGGGTATGTTCTCGATCAGATTTAAACATGTCTCGACCAGAATCTGATACAAGATCTCTTCTACACATTCCCATTGTTGTTGCATACTGGACTGGTACATATACAGCTTTTTCTTCAACTCTACCCACATGTGTTCAATTGGGTTGAGGTCTGGGGACTGTGAAGGTCAATATAGCAACTCTATTTCATTGTCATTGAACCATTCCTTCTCCAACCTTGACGTATGCTTCAGGTCGTTGTTCTACTGGAAAACTATGTCGTCCTTTTCATACCCACTCGAGTGTATGAAGTAACTCATCTTGTAGGACACTCAGCTATAGCTTAGCATTGAGATCAACATTGATCCTGGTCAAGTATCCAACATCTTTGGCTATGAAACATCCCCATATCATCAGGCTTCCTCCACCGAACTTGACAGTTTCATTAATTTCTCAATCCTTTAACCCCCTTTTCCCTTGATTCTTCCAGATTCCATTTGCCCCCATCAGAGCCCAGTCTATTGACTTTCATCTTATCGATCCAGATCCCATTTCAAATCTTCCATTTTTCATACTTTTTTGCAAACTCGAGCCAACTTCATATGACAAGATTGAAGTTGAGGCTTCTTCATCTTTTTTGGGCCATCATTCCAGACTTATGTAGTGCGTGTTGCCCGTTGCTTGTATGGACATCTGTGATCTCACTCTTATGAAGCATACGAGCTTCCTCCACTGCCTTGTCTTAGCGTCAGAACTGATAGACCTTGTGATGAGCCAACTTGTTGTAATTTGTAGTAACAAGAAGAAAAAGATTGTCCCACCACCAGGAGCAAAACAGTAACAATGCAGTTACATGAGAAGAATCTGCAGAACTAAACAGATACTAAATAGTTGCAGGTCAAAGTTATGTATGAGATGGCCAAGATGATTGTTTATAAAATGATGGGGGGAAAAATCAGTTTTCAACAACAACATCCTGAATAACATTTGTGGAGTCTTTGAATTTGTTCTGAGAAATAGTATCGCCTCCATCAAATATAGATAGACATAGATGACCTCACATCTGATCTCATTTCATTTTTTCCAGGCTAGAGAATGGCCTCTCTACACTAACTTGGGTTGGTGGCAAAGTGGTGACCACATGGGCAACATCTCTAGCAATCTCAGGGCATAAAGGAATTGCCTCAGACATACTCGGGTCTAATAAACTGTTGAACTCTTCTACTTCTTTTAAAAAAAAGGAAAAATGTTGCTGAAATCTGGTCAGTTTGCTATGGGAGCGGAATCTTTTCCCCCGCGATAACGCTTTGGCTGCTTCATGTCATCCAAATACTTCTCAAAATTAAACTCCTCATCTGATGAGGCTGAAGATATGGTAGCAGTTGAACTGGCAAGATCCAGTTCCTCTTGCTTTTGGAACTGCATTGAACAAACTGCACCAATTTATTATATATTTTCGGAGTCGGTCCATTTTATAATGACTCTAACTCCAACTCCTGCAAGCCAAATTTATGTATAAGATAGCTAAGATTATTGTCTATAAAATGATGGTAGCCTCATGTACAAAACTGTAGTGAATGGTGAGATATGGAGCCTGAAAGTCACAAGTTCAAAACATTGTAACTATTTTGCTTGTCAGTGTTCTACCTAAATAGCTTGATTATTGTATCATATGGTGATAAATAGCCTGATGTTACCATTTTACTACAGTAAAGTTATCACTTAAACATGCGCCATGTATGAGGGAGTTAGAGTCGGAGTTAGGGAAATTGAGGAGTCGGAGCTTTGGCTTACAGACTCCAACAGCCTTGGTCAAATGTATACTCGGCCACTGCCTGATCAGGAAGTGGGGCCTGAAGCTGTAGAACCACGCACAATTTGAGCAGAAAGTGGGAGTCTGAAGCTGTAGAACAGTCCACAGCCTGATCAGGAAGTTGGAGACTGAAGTTGTAGAAGCTCCCAGAGCATGAACAGAAAGTGGGAGTCAGAAACTGTAGAACCGACCACAGCCTGAAATGGGATTATGAAGCTGGCTGTGAAGAGCAGGCATTGTGAAACAGCCTGATCAGGAAGTGGGAGTCAGAAGCTGTAGAACCTCCCACAGCCTGATCAGGAAGTGGGAGCCTGAAGCTGCAGAACTACTCACAGCCTGAATTGGGAAGTGGTAACCTGAACCTGTAGAAACGCCCACAGTTTGAACAGGAAGTGAGATCCTGAGGCTGTAGAACCTCCCTCAGCCTGATCAGGAAGTGGGAGTCAGAAGCTGTAGAACCGCCCACAGCTGAACAGGAAGTGGGAGTCAGAAGCTGTAGAATCTCCCACAGCCCAAGCAGAAAGTGGGAGTCAGAAGCTGTAGAATCTCCCACAGCCCAAACAGAAAGTGGGAGTCAGAAGCTGTAGAACCATCCACAGCCAGAATTGGGAAATTGGATTATGAAGCTGGCTGATCCAGAAGTGGGACCCTGAAGCTATATAATGACCCACAGCCTGAATTGGGAAGGGGGGACCAGAAGCTGTAGAACCGCCCACAGCCTGAACAGGAAGTGGGATCCTGAAGATGTAGAACCACCCACAGCCTGAATTGAGAAGTGGGAGTCTGGAGCTGTAGAACCACCTAGAGCCTGAATTGGGAAATAATATTATGAAGCTGGCTGTGAAGAGCAGGCTCTGTGAAATAGCCTGATCAAGAAGTGGGACTCTGAATCTGTAGAATGACCCACAGCCTGAATTGGGAAGCAGGAACCTGAAGCTATAGAACTGTCCACAACCTTATCAGGAAATAGGAGCCTGAAGCTGTAGAAGCTCCCACAGTGGGGCGTGGCCTGAGTTGGAGATGTAGCTGGACGTGTTTTGGTCTCCCTCCTGGTGAATACCGCATTCTCGGCTCAAATAAACCCGAACCAGCAGCAGAACCTGCTTCACCTCTGGACCCTCTTGTCATCCACCCTGAGCGGTACCTAGATCGGCGCCTGTGACTGTGAGTCCTCCTGGCCCCTGATGCAACGGTGGGAACTGCCGCCATTTCAAGATCTGCTCCACTGACTTCCCCTGCCAACTGTCGCAATCCGTTAGCTCTCCCCGCTGCTGGGTGAAGCGCGCAGACGTGGCCTTCAGTGGCACGGTAGCTGCCCACTGCTGTAAAGAGACTGCTGCCCACTGCTGCCTGAGGAGCTTCGGGACCGCTGGGGACAAGCACGGCCGCGCAGAAATCAGCGCGGCCGCACTCCAAGCTGCTTCGGGAAACCCCTGACTGAGGATACTTGACAGTCTCTTGGCTGTCACAGCCACCAGCACAGTGCAGGAGGTGAGTTAGAGAAAGCTGCTCGGGTGACCCGATAGCCTTACTCCCTCAGCGTGCAGTTCCTGATACACAACCCCTGGAAGGGGTCTGTGTAACGATTCCAACCCTGGAGGCTGGAAAACGTGCGTGTTTGGCAGATCCTCTGGGACCACCGAGAGCGCAGATGGTGAACACAAGCAGTGGGTAGCCGAAGTGCAGGTCTGGGTAGCAGGTGCTGGAGCAGAGACATGGTACTGCAGATGCAGCCATAGAACGTACACACAGTCCAGGTGTAGCAGGTAAAGGGCTGGCACAGTCCAGGATAGAAGCAGACACTGGGTATGGCAACAGGTATATGGCAAGCTGGTGCAGCGGCAGGCGTTCAGCAGGTAACGATGAACGTACGATGAAAGTAGCAGCAGTACAGCAGCCAAGGGGTCAAGCTCTTGTGCTGGATACACAACAACGAACTGACAACCAGGCTAGGGCAGGAAGCTCCTTAAGACAGCAGAGGTCACATGTCGATGGGCAGGACCAAGGAGCACAGTCTCTTAAATAGAGTGCAGTGCCGGGCGCTCGCCCCTAGAGGGAGCACGTGTGCGCACAGGACGCCAGGGAGCTGGAGGAAGCAGAGATAGTGAGGCGTCAGGAGTGGCAGGAGCCAGGACAGGTGTGTGCAAAGAGCCAGGGACACCAGGGAATGTCGCAGCAGCGGCCGGGACATAGGAGACGCGGGCACGAAGTTGGTCTATGGTGGGGCCCACGGCGTGAACCATGACATTACCCCCCCCCTTAAGCCCTCCCCTGTGGGCTAGCCGGGTACCCCAAAAACATCCAGGGGTATCCACCTCCTCCTCGGTTTCCCAGGAATTATCTTCAGAGGAGGTGTGCAGAGAGTCCTGGAAAACTTCTTGGACCTGGGGAGAAGAATCAGAAACAGGAGGCAGGCGGAGGGGTGGGTGAGAATCAGAGGTGTCTTTGCAGACCAGAGGCTCTTCTTGCACATGCGGATCTTCCACCGACACAGCAGAATAAACGGGCAGAGAAACAGGAGGGCAGGGCTGCTCCAGATGGGCGGGCTTGAGGCAGTGAGAGTGGCAATGATTGCCCCATTGGATCACTTCACCCGTTTTCCAATCCAGGGATGGGCTGTGAAGCTGGAACCACGGAAGGCTGAGCAGGACTGGAGCAGATGAACTAGGCCGGACGTAGAAGGAGATGTCTTCTTGGTGGGAACTTCCAACTTTTAGAGACACAGGCTGGGTACAGAACTGGATTGGCTCCTTCAGGATCTCCCCGTTGATTGAAGAGAAACATAGGTGCTTCTCAAGACTGGAGACAGGCAGGCAGAACTTCTCCAGTAGAGACGGATGGATGAAATTCTCAGAGGAGCCAGAATCCAACAGAGCAGGAACTTCATGGGCAGCACCAGAAGAAAAAGTAGAGTGACCGGAGTGGTCAGATGAGGAGCAGATGTACCACCACTCAGGGCACCTCACCTATGAAACCTAAGCACTTGGAATCATGAGACGCAGCCGGACGGACTAGGCAGTACTTAAGATAATGTCGGGCACCACCACAGTACAGGCACAGATTTAGGCTGTGTTGACGGGTGCGTTCTTCTGTGGAGAGATGAGTGCGGTTGACCTCCATAGGCTCATCTTGGGTGAACGCAGGTGCCAGGTGAGACTGAGTTGGGGTCTCAAGTGCAAGGCATGGAGGCTTGCGAGGACGGGAGAACACAGGCTGTTGGAAAATCTCTAACTCCCTCTCCTCAAAACGGATGTCGATCCGGGTAGCCAAAGCGATGAGGTGGTCCAGGGTTTTAGGTAGATCACGACCAGCCAACTCGTCCTTAATGCGTTCATCGAGGCCCCTCCAGAAGGCAGCAACAAGGGCCTCGTTGTTCCAGGCAAGCTCGGAGGCCAGGGTATGGAACTGGATGGCAGATTGGCCCTCAGTAGAATCGCCCTGAAGGAACCGGAGCAGCAATGAAGCAGCAGATGTGTTGCGCCCAGGTAGCTCTAAGATTTTTCTGAAGGTGGTGAGACCCCGGCCAAGCTATCACCTGAGCGCAAGCTGATGATGAAAGCCACCTTGTCACGGTCGGATGGAAACTGGTGAACCAGGACCTCAAAGTGGATAGTACACTGGTTGAGGAAGCCGCGACACGTATGGGGGTCTCGAGAATAACGGGCAGGCAGAGGCAGGTGCAGGCTGGGACTAGACATGGCAACAGGAGGCGGAACACAGCAGGTGGTGGAGCAGGTGTAGATGCCAGTGTAGACAAGACTTGGTCCAGACGGGTGGTGATGGTCTGCAGCTTTTGGAACAATTGCTCCAGGTGGACGCCATGACGGTTCACCACAGCTACCAGGTCAGGCAGAGTCACTCCGGCGGGATCCATAATTTATGGTCAGTTCGTACTGTAACGATTCCAACCCGGGAGGTTGGAAACGTGTGGGTTGGGCAGATCCTCTGGGCCCACTGCGAGCGCAGATGGTGAACATAAGCAGTGGGTAGCCGAAGTGCAGGTCCGGGTAGCAGGCGCTGGAGCAGAGACAGAGCACTGCAGATGCAGCCATAGAACATACACACAGTCCAAGTGTAGCAGGTGAAGGGCTGGCACAGTCCAGGTTAGAAGCAGACACTGGGTATGGCAACAGGTATATGGCAAGCTGGTGCAGCGGCAGGTGTTCAGCAGGTAACGATGAACGTACAGGAAACGTAGCAGCAGTACAGCAGCTAAGGGGTCAAGCTCTTGTGCTGGATACACAACAACGTACTGACAACCAGGCTAGGGCAGGAAGCTCGTTAAGACAGCAGAGGTCACAGGTCAATGGGCCGGACTAAGGAGCACAGTGTCTTAAATAGAGTGCAGTGTGGGTGCCCCTAGAGGAAGCATGTGTGCACACAGGACGCCAGTGAGCTGGAGAAAGCAGAGATGGTGAGGCGTCAGGAGTGGCAGGAGCCAGGACAGGTGTGTGCAAAGAGCCAGGGACACCAGAGAATGTCGCAGCAGCGGCCGGGACACAGGACACGCGGGCACGTCGTCGGTCCATGGCAGAGCCCACAGCGTGAACCGTGACAGTGTGTATGTGATTTTATACACCCTGCAGCAGGATGCACATTCCTTCTGCACCCCCAACTCCTAATCCTCACAGCTGTTAGTGTATATATAATAAATAAAGCATCTCCTTCACATGGGTGCCAAAACCAACAGCTCAGTCAATAAGACTTGCAACGGATCTATAATAAATTAAGCAGATCCCTCACCTTGGTGCCAATACATTCTGCTCAGTCAAATAGTAAGTGCCACTGAGTTACACCTCTGCTCATACAGAACATTCCAAATTCTTTATTTTTACAGCCCCTTCTCACACCTGAATATAGGAAATGGGGGACACATCAAAGAAAAATACCAAACACAAACTACTAAGCTCCCTGAGTTATTTAGCTCTGCCTCACAGAAGCAACTGAACTCCAAAAGGAGCCTACAATTTCCCTCTTCTCCCCCCTCCTCATCCTCAAGGGCATCCGTCAACCTTGATAACCAGGAAGACCTTGACTCTCAACCTCTACCCACGGCGTCTATGCAACACTTATTTATTCACTTCCGCTCTACCCTCCAAGCTGGCATCAAACAAATGATCTACGACCTCAAGCAAGATATCCAGTCTATTGCGTCCAGAACTGATCATATAGAGTCCAAAATGACCGACTTCGCTAATTCCCCCAACATGCTCATTGACACAAACAGCGCCTTGGAGGAAGAGGTTCAGGGCCTTTCAAAAAAGGTTCTCAACCTTGAAGACCGATCGAGTCGGAACAATGTGCGCATCAGAGGCATCCCGGAATCTGTCTTACCAGATCAACTCCATGCCTTCCTGACTGATCTGATGCCCCTGGTCCTTCCCAATTGCAGTTCTCAGGATCTGATTATTGACAGGATCTATTGCATCCCAAAACCACGCAATCTTCCCCAACAAGTACCAAGAGATACAATAGCCCTCATACATTTTTGCCATGTCAAAGATGATTTTCTGAGGGCTCTTGTAACGGGTTGCGCCGCGGTCCGTGGTATGGACCGCGGTCGCACCCGCGTTCCCCACGGCGGGTCCCCGGCTGGGACGAGGGGCCCCGCGGACCGCACTGCCGGACGTGGCGTCACCCGTCCCATCCACTCACATGGCCTCGCTGCCGTCCGGTCCTTGTCCCCTGCCGGCCGGAATGCGCATGCGCGCCCCCTAGCGCGCGCGCGTTCACGTACATTTAAAGGGACAGTGCGCCGGTAATTGGGTAATTGCCGGGCGCTGTCCCTATATAAGTTTTGCACCCACGTCACTTCCCTGCTGGATCTATGTTGCCTCGTGCCTTAGCTAAAGCGTTCCCTAAGTGTGTTCTCGCCCTACCGTGTACCAGACCTCTTGCTACGTTTTCCCGACTCCGAACCTCTGCCGCCTGCCCTGACCTTCTGCCTGTCCACGACCACGAACCATTGCCGCCTGCCCTGACCTTCTGCCTGCCCACGACTACGATTCCCGGACTACGATTCTGTACCTCGCTGCACCTCGGCCGCCACCGCAAGCAAGTCACGTCAGGGGGGACGACCTGGTAGCCTCACGCCACAGCAAGTCCATCCCGCTTTGCGGCGGGCTCTGGTGAAAACCGGGGGCTACTTAGATTCCATTCCCTGGCGTGGCTTAACTACCATCGCTTGCGGTGGTCCGGCGGATCCACTACCCAGCCGTCACAGTTAGATCCAGCCATGGATCCCGCCAAGGTGCCCCTGCCAAGCATCGCGGATCTTACGACGTTGGTTGCCCAGCAGTCGCAGCAAATCGCACAACAGGCACAGCAGTTGGGCCAGCTCTCCGCCATGATGCGTCAGCTCCTTGCATCCCAGCAACAGTCTCCACCTGCGGCCCCGTCGGTGACTCCGTCTACGTCAGCCGTTCCATTGGCTACCGTGGGACCCAAGCTTCGGCTCCCCTTACCCATCAGCTTTGCCGGGGATCCCAAGCTCTGCCGGGGTTTCATTACCCAGTGCTCTATGCACATAGAACTGATGGCGGATCAGTTTCCTTCGGAGAGGTCTAAGGTGGCCTTCGTGGTGAGCCTACTATCTGGGAAGGCCCTGGCGTGGGCGACTCCCCTCTGGGATAGGAACGACCCTGTGACTGCGGATCTACAGTCCTTCCTCCAGGAATTCCGCGCTGTCTTCGAGGAGCCGGCACGTGCTTCCTCTGCGGAGACCGCCCTCTTGAACCTTCGTCAAGGCGACTCCTCGGTGGGTGACTATGCGGTACAGTTCCGTACTCTGGCTTCGGAGCTCATGTGGAATGATGCCGCCCTCTGTGCCACTTTCAAAAAGGGCCTGTCCAGCCGGGTTAAAGATGCTTTGGCAGCAAGAGACCTCCCGTCCGCCCTGAGTGAACTAATTCATCTAGCAACCCGTATTGATGTAAGGTTCACAGAGAGGCAGGAGGAGCTGCGTCAGGAAAGAGACACTGCACGCCCCCGTCGGCGGTTTCATCTGGCCCCGGTTTTTCAGCATCCTCCATTACTGTCTCCTCAAGCCTCTGAGGTGGAACCCATGCAAGTGGACCGGGCCCAGTTATCGGAGCAGGAGCTGAACCATCGCCGAACCGAGAAGCTATGTCTCTACTGCGCCAGCCCGGACCATTTCAAAAGACGCTGTCCGCTACGTCCCCAGCGTCCAGGAAACGCTCACACCTAGGAGCCGTAGGAGAGGCGGTCCTAGGTGCAGTTTCCTCCTCTCCACGTTTGATGATGCCACTGGAGGTGACATCTGATGCTGGGTCTTTGTTCCGGAGTTCTGCCTTCCTGGATTCGGGGTCTGCAGGAACTTCATCTTAGCCTCATTGGTAACCCGGTTCCGCATACCTGTAGTCCGGCTGGAGAAGCCGCTGCTTATATCTTCGGTCAGTGGGGAGCTCCTCCGTGACCCCATCCAGTACATAACCCGGCTGGTGACACTCCGTGTGGGGGCTCTGCATAAGGAGAAGATCACGTTCCACGTTCTGTCCCGTGCTTCCTCGGCGATCCTCTTGGGGCTTACCCTGGCTGCAACGTCACGCCCCTACGCTCGATTGGAAGACAGGCGAAGTCCTGCGTTGGGGACCGGAATGCCAGAACTGTTGCTTGGAGGTGCCACGCCCGGTGCCTACCACTTCTCCGCCTCCGCTCGTCAAGCCGTTGCCAGGCCTGCCGGCCGAGTACCAGGACTTTGGGGATGTATTCTCCGAGAAAGAGGCTGAATCGCTGCCACCACATCGGCCTTACGACTGTCCTATTGACCTCCTGCCAGGGACCAGTCCACCCCGGGGGAGGGTCTACCCGCTGTCCGTGCCAGAGACTCAGGCCATGTCAGCCTACATTCGGGAGAATCTGCAGAAAGGATTCATTCGCAAGTCCTCCTCCCCAGCCGGAGCCGGGTTTTTCTTCGTGCAGAAAGAGGTTGGTTCCCTCTGTCGTGTATAAGACACAGGGGTCTAAATAAGATCACCGTAAAAAAACGCTACCCTCTCCCACTGATCTCAGAGCTTTTTGACCGTCTCAAGGGGGCTAAAGTGTTTTCCAAGTTGGATCTGCGGGAGCCTATAATTCTATCCGAATTCGGGAGGGGATTGAGTGGAAGACGGCGTTTAATACCGAGATGGACATTTTGAGTATCTCATGATGCCCTTTGGGCTCTGTAACGCTCCAGCGGTGTTCCTAAAACTCGTCAATGATGTCTTCCGGGATCTCTTGTACACCTGTGTCATAGTGTACCTAGATGACATCCTGATTTTCTCCTCTGATCTTCGGACTCACCGGGCTCAAGTACGCCAGGTTCTGCAACGTCTGCGCAGCAACCGACTGTACGCCAAGCTGGAGAAATGCTTATTCCATCGGACCAGCCTACCTTTCCTCGGCTACATAGTCTCGGCTGAAGGCCTAAAGATGGACCCAGAAAAACTCTCCGCGGTACTACAGTGGCCCGTTCTGTCGGTCTTCCGGCAATACAGCGCTTCCTGGGCTTCGCGAACTATTACCGACAATTTATTCCCCACTCTCCACCTTGGTGGCGCCT
Organism: Phyllomedusa bahiana; assembly: GCA_025379985.1. NCBI lineage: Eukaryota > Metazoa > Chordata > Amphibia > Anura > Hylidae > Phyllomedusa > Phyllomedusa bahiana. The sequence goes on from JAODAL010049102.1 coordinate 24,500, forward strand.
ATCGTGGCCCTTACTAGGAAGAATGCGAACCCGAGAGGCTGGCCTCCGGAGGCCGAGAAGGCGTTTGTGGATCTAAAGACGGCCTTCTCCACAACTCCTTTCTTGGTCCGGCCTGATTCCGAGAGGCCGTTCTCCTTGGAGGTGGATGCCTCTTCCGTGGGGGCAGGGGCGGTCCTCACGCAGAGAAGCTCCAAAGGCAAGGTTCTCACATGTGGGTTCTTCTCAAAGACCTTTTCGCCGGCTGAGCGAAACTATGCCATTGGGGACCGGGAACTCTTGGCCATCAAGTTGGCCCTAGAGGAGTGGCGACATCTGCTGGAGGGGGCTCGTCATCCAATCAACATCTTTACGGACCACAAAAATTTGTTGTATCTTCAGACGGCCCAACGTCTAAACCCTCGCCAAGCCCGGTGGTCTCTTTTTTTCTCACGGTTTGACTTTCATATACATTTCCGGCCTGCTGAGAAGAACGTCAAGGCGGATGCCCTCTCTCGTGCCTCGGACGTGGTCGGTGAAGAACCCGTGTCACAACACATCATTTCCCCCGAACGGTTGGTTCACGTGGCTCCCGCAGGTCTCCATAAAAATCCCTACGGGCCAAGACGTATGTGCCACTGGCACTCAGGAGGAAGATTCTGGAGTGGGGGCATAGCTCCTTGGTGGCTGGTCATCCCGGAGCTCGGAAGTCTTATGCATTGATCTCGCGGCACTACTGGTGGCCGACTCTAGCACAGGATGTCAAGGACTACACCCTCGCCTGTGTCACTTGCGCTCGGAACGAGGTCCCACGCCACAGGCCCGCTGGCCTCTTCATCCTCTGCCTGTGCCTGAAATCCCATGGTCGCACATAGCTATGGACTTCGTCACGGATCTACCAGTCTCCTCTGGGAATTCGGTCATCTGGGTGGTGACAGACCGTTTCTCAAAGATGTCCCACTTTGTGCCTCTCCCTGGCCTCCTGTCTGCCCCTTAATTGGCTAGTCTTTTCTTCCGGCATGTCTTCCGGCTTCATGGACTGCCCTCACACATTGTCTCCGACCGCGGTGTTCAATTTGTTTCCCGTTTTTGGCATGCGTTGTGCTCCCATCTGCAAGTCAAGTTGGACTTTTCATCGGCCTATCACCCTCAGTCCAATGGGCAGGTGGAGAGGGTGAACCAGATTCTGGGAGAATACCTGCGTCACTTTGTGTCCGGACGTCAGGACAACTGGACCGAGCTGCTCCCGTGGGCCGAATTTGCATATAACCATCGGGACTCGGATGCTGCCGGCGTCTCCCCGTTCTTTGTAGTCTATGGCCGCCACCCGCACCCCCCCCCCTTCCCCTGCCTCCTAACTCGGATGTGCCCGCTGTCAACGACCAGGTTCGGGATATCAAGGCCATCTGGCAGGAGACGCGACATTCTCTACTTCGGGCCTCCGCCCGTATGAAGTCTCAGGCGGACAAAAGGAGAAGACCTGCCCCGACGTTTCTTCCTGGGGACCAAGTTTGGCTCTCTTCAAGATATGTGCGCCTGAAGGTCCCTAGTCTTAAATTGGGCCCTCGCTTCCTCGGACCCTTCAAGGTTCTTCGGCAGTTGAACCCTGTGACATACAAGCTCTGTTTGCCTCCATCTCTCCGGATCCACAACGCATTTCATGTGTCCCTCCTTAAGCCTCTGGTGCTGAACCGGTTCTCTCGGAAGAATGTGACGCCTTCCCCAGTAGCCGAATCCACTGACATCTTCGAGGTAAAGGACATTTTAGATATGAAAACGGTCAGAGGGAGACGTTTCTTCCTCGTGGATTGGAGGGGCTTCGGACCTGAGGAGAGATCCTGGGAGCCGGAATCCAATATCCTGAATCGGGACCTCATCCTCAGATTTCTGCGGCCTAAAAAGGTGGGGAGGCCTAAGGGGGGGGGGTACTGTAACGGGTTGCGCCGCGGTCCGTGGTACGGACCGCGGTCGCACCCGCGTTCCCCGCGGTCCGCACTGCCGGTCGTGGCGCCACCCGTCCCATCCACTCACCTGGCCTCGCTCCCGTCCGGTCCTCGTCCCCTGCCGGCCGGAATGCACATGCGCGCCCCCTAGCGCGCGCGCGTTCACGTACATTTAAAGGGACAGTGCGCCGGTAATTGGGTAATTGCCGGGCGCTGTCCCTATATAAGTTTTGCACCCACGTCACTTCCCTGCTGGATCTATGTTGCCTCGTGCCTTAGCTAAAGCGTTCCCTAAGTGTGTTCTCGCCCTACCGTGTACCAGACCTCTTGCTACGTTTTCCCGACTCCGAACCTCTGCCGCCTGCCCTGACCTTCTGCCTGCCCACGACTACGATTCCCGGACTACGATTCTGTACCTCGCTGCACCTCGGCCGCCACCGCAAGCAAGTCACGTCAGGGGGGACGACCTGGTAGCCTCACGCCGCAGCAAGTCCATCCCGCTTTGCGGCGGGCTCTGTGAAAACCGGGGGCTACTTAGATTCCGTTCCCTGGCGTGGCTTAACTACCATCGCTTGCGGTGGTCCGGCCGATCCACTACCCAGCCGTCACAGCTCTACGTCCGGTGGATGCTCTTCCGCATCGGTTTCAAACCATTTCACTGTTCCCGGACTTGTCAGCCGCTACGATGATGCGTAGAAGAGAATTCCATACCTATACGAAGATTCTTTGGGAAAAGGACATCTCATAATGATGGCGCTTCCGGGTGAAGCTGATTATAAGCAGAGATGGATCCCTAGTTGTCTGCTCCACCCCTGAGGAAGCAAGCTCCACATTACGCCAATGGAGTCTTCTAGCAGCTTCAGATTCAAGCCCGGTTTGGAGGAGATAGCAGCGCCCGGAAGTGATCACTCCCCTCCTTTCTGCTGGTTATCTCTATTTTCTCCATGAGGCGGTCCATCCGCTAAATTGACTTGATATCTTTCTTGTCATGTTGTTGTTCCTCCTCGCTAGTTGTAGGCAGGACTGCCCCAATGTCTTCCCTTCTCCTAAGGGATAATTTGTTGCGGTTATTGCGTTTGACCTTTCTGTTGTTGATTACAATTTCTATGTCCTTTGCAGCGGTCTGGGGTTTAATTTCTCATGCTATGTACTACACCTTACTGATTTTTCTTAGGGGTGAATGTTTCAACATCTGCATACCTAACTTCTTTTCACCTTTTCTATGGCGTTGAAAATCCTTTCATATAATGTAAAAGGGCTAAACTCCCCCTTTAAACGTTCTCTTCTGTGTAAAGATGTTATTAAATCTGGCTCTGATATAGTATGCGCACCACTTACACAACAAACATTTCCCTTACGTCTTCCAGTCCAACTCTACCAATAAAAAAGCAGGTGTGGCCATACTGGTCAAGAATTCAGTGTCTTTCCAACTCCATCATTCAATTATAGATCCCTCCGGCTGCTTTATTATTCTAGTGTGTGAGATTAATTCAAAGCCATATACCATCGCAACCCTTTATGCATCAAATAACAAACAGATTTATTTTATTAGGAAAACCATGTTAAAGGTTAAGGAGGTGAGGAGGGGTAGTCTTGTGATCTGTGATGACTTCAGTGTTGTAGTCAATAATGAAATAGACAGATCTAGACAGAGGAAATGTTCAACAGCTGACCTGCAGAGTTTTCTGCTTGAAGAAGACCTGCATGACGTGTGGAGGTATCTACACACTACTGAAAAAGACTATACTTTCTTTTCTTACCCCCGCTCTGCCCATTCCCATATTGACTTCTTTTTGTTAGACAAAATTGTTCCGGAGCAAATAATTTCCTCACATATCGGCCTTATTACGTGGTCAGGCCACGCTACCATTGGCATATCTCTTGAATCTTCCTTGGCTCCTTCCGGCTCATATGAGGCTAAACTATTTTTTATCAAAAACCCCCGATAATTTTAAATTCAAAAGAAACACCTTTTTAGAATATTCTTCACAACCCGGGAAATCGTTTTTCATCCCAAAAACCTTG
>JAODAL010049103.1:0-28442 GCA_025379985.1 Phyllomedusa bahiana
CCTAACCCCAGGGAATTCCAAACCCAACCCCAGGATGTTCCCCCCCCAACCCCCAAGGGCCCCCCTAAAAAGTTTTCCCCCCTAACCCCAGGGGATGTTTTCCCAAACCCGAACCCCCGGTCAAAGTTTCCCCACCTAACCCCCGGGCATGTTCCCACCTAAACCCCCGGCAAGTTCCCACCTAAACCCCGGGGATGTTTTCCCACCTAACCCCAGGGTGTCCTCCCCCCCTTTAAACCCCGGCATTTTCTCCCCCCTAACCCCCCGGGAAGGGCTCCCAATAACCCCAGGTATGTTCTCCCACCTAACCCAGGCCCAATACCCCTAAACCCCAAACATGTCCTTTCCCCCCCTTTAACCCCCCGGCATGTCTCCAAACCTTAAAACCCCCCCGGGATCTCTCCCCCCTCCAAAGACCTTTAAAGGGATGTTCTCCTACCTAACCCAGGCCCTGTCCCCCCAAACCCAACCCCAAGCATTCCCTCCCTAACCTCATGGGATGTCTCCTTCCTTTAAACCCCCGGATGTTTTTCCAAAATAACCCCAGGGCCCCGCTCCTACCTAACCCAGGCAAAAGTTTTCCCCCCCCCAACCCCCGGATGCCCCCACCTAAACCCCCAAGGGGAAAGTCTTCCACCTAAACCCCAGGGGATGTCCCCCTACCCAACCTCAGGCATTTCCCTACCTAACCCCCCCCGGCATGGGCCTCCTTTCCTAACCTCAGCATTTCCCCCTAACCCCATTTTAAACCTTCCCGGCATGTCCCCCCACCAAACCCCCGGCATGTTCCCACCTAAACCCCCGGCATGTCTTTCCCCCTAAAAACCCGGCATTCCCCACCTAAACCCCAAAGGCCCTGTCTCCCACCTGACCCCAGGAAAGTCTCCTACCTACCCCAAACATGGGCCTTTCCACCTCCCCCAGGCATGTCTCCCCCCCCCAACCCCCCGGGATGTCCCCCCACCCGAACCCGGTCATTTATCCTTCCTAACGCCAGTTTTGTCTCCCACCTTTAACCCCCGGGATTCTCCCTTTCCTAACCCAGCATTCTCCCACCTAACCCCAGGCATGACTCCCACCTAACCCCACCCTTTCTCCCACCTAACCCCAAACCCTGTCTCCCACCTTAAACCCCCGGCATGTTAAAAAAACCCCAGGGATGGGCTCCCCACCCTAACCCCCCCAGGCATGTCTCCCACCTAACCCCCCGGGAAAGTCTCCCCACCAAACCCCAGGCATGGGCTCCTACCTAACCCCAGGGATTTATCTCCCCACCCAAAACCCCAAACCCTGTTCCCCCTACCTAACCTCAAGCATGTTTTCCCAAACCCAACCCCAGGCAGGGCTCCTACCCAACCCAGGCATTCCCTACCCAACCCCATGCCTTTTCTCCCAACCTAACCCAGGGATGTCCCCCCTACCTAACCTTTAGGGATGTCCCCTAACCCTTTCCCAACCTCCCCCCTTTTTTTGGGGGGGGGGGTTTCCCCCTATTTGGGGTCCCCTCCCCCCCCTCCCGGGGAATTTGGGCAATTTTCCCCCCCCGCCAGCAGGCCGGGGGCTTCCTTTTAAATGGCCCGGGCGACAGAGTAGCGGGTATTTCGGTACTCTGGCCCCCGGCCGTTTCCCACAAATCCGGGGGGAAGCGGCCCCCCCGCGCCCCCTTTACCCGCCCGGGGAAATCTCGCTGTTCGGGGGAAGCCAGGAGGGGTCGGTTTTTTCCCTTTTCCCCTCCTCCCCCTTTTAAGTTCCCCGGGGCCCCGGGGTGGCCCGCACTAAAGGAAGGGCGGGGGGTTTTAAGGGGTTGCGGCAAAAAGGGGAGGACGCCGGCTGCTTTTCATTCCCCCTGCGCCGCGAGGAGACGGGCCGGGGGCACGGTGGCTTTCAGGAGCCCGTGGGGAGGTAATTGGGTTTTTATTTTTTTTTTTTTATTAGCTTATTGGGGGGGGCCTGCCCGGAACAATGGGGGTAAAACCCCGGCACAATGGGGGCATCTACCTGGCAACCGAGGGGGCATCTACATGGCAAAAAAGGGGCACAAACCGGGAAAAATAAGGGACATCTACTTGGGAAAAAATGGGGGCCACCAAACCTGGCAAAAAGGGGGCATAAAAACCTGGCAACAGAAAAGGGGGCCACCCCAAAAGGGGGGCCAAAACAGAGGGACATCAAACCCGGCAACAGAGGAGGGGGCAACTACCTGGGAACAGAGGGCATCTACCTGGCAAAAAAGGGGCAAATACCTGGCAACAAAGGGGGGGCTACCCCGGGAAAAAGGGGAACCCCTTTAAATTTTCAACGAAAGGGGGGGCACTAAAATTTCCCAAAAGAGGGGGCATCAACCCGGCAAAAAGGGGGCATCTACCCGGCAACAAGGGGACACTACCTGGCAAAAAATGGGGGGACAAACCTCAAACAGAGGGGGCATCAAACCCGGGAACAATTTGGGGCACTAAAACCCGGCAACAGAGGGGGCACACCTGGGAAAAAAATGGGGGGCAAAATTAACCCTGGGTAACAAAGGGGGCCCTACCTTTTCTAACAAAGGGGGCACCTACCCCGGGGTAACAAGGGGCACCTACCTTGGGGAACAAAGGGGGGCAACCTAAACCCGGCTAACCCGAGGGGGACATCTACTTTGGCTACAAGGGCATCTACCTGCCTTTTAAGGGGGCTAAACCTTTTCTTATGGGGGTTACTACCTGGCTATAAAGGGGGATCACCTGGCTTTTTTTTTCCCAAAACCGTTATGCATTAGGGGGAGTTTGGGGTGGGGCCTTTTTTTGGGAAAAGGGGGGCAAACCGACAAGATTGGGGGGTTTTCCAAAAAAAATTTTTGCCGGGGGGAGGGGCCTTTGCGTCCCGCCCAATTTCAGTCTCCTCTTTTTCCTTTTCAAAAGGGGGTTGGGAACTTTTGGGGGTGTCCCTAAACCCAAACCCGAGGCATTTTTTCCTACCTAACCTCCCGGCATGTCTCCAAAACCCAAAACCCCCCTGGGAAAGGGCTCCTACCTAACCCCAGGGAAATTTTCCCACCTAACCCCGGGTGTCTCCCACCCCAACCCCAAGGGATGTCCCCCCTAAACCTTTTAAACCCCAGGAAAGGCTCCTCCTAACCCCAGGCATGTTTCCCCCTAAAACCCCCCCAAAAGTCTCCAACCTAACCCCCAGGCCTGTCTCCTAAACCCAAAACCCCCGGCAAAGTTCCCCCCTAACCCCAAAAAACATGTCCCCCTACCTAACGCCCAGGGCCCCCCTCTCCAATTTTCCCACCTAACCCCCAGGCATGTCCCCCCACCTAACCCCCGGGCAAGGGTTTCCCCCTTTAAACCCCAGGCATTCTCCTTCCAAAAACCCCGGGAAGTCTCCTACCAACCCGGCATTAAACCCTTCCCCAACCTCAGGGGCCCCCCCCCATGTTTCCTTCCTAACCCAAAGGGATGTCCCAACCTAACCTCAGGCATTTCTCCAAACCCAACCCCAGGCATTTCTCCTACCTAACCCCAGGCAAAGTCCCTACCTAACCTCCGGCATTTCCCCCAAACCCAACCCCAGGCATGGGCTCCAACCCAACCTCAGGAAAGTTAAACCCACCTAACCCCAAGGGAAAGGGCTCCAAACCAAACCCCAGGGAAGTCTCCTACCTAACCCCCAGGGATGTCTCCTAACCCAACCCCCCGGGGGTTTTCCCCCACCTAACCTCTGGCAGTCTCCTACCCCAACCCCCGGAAAGTCTCCCCCCTAAACCCCAGTGCTACCCAAACCTAACCCCCAGGCATGTCCCTCCCACCTTAAAACCCCGGGATGTCTCCCCCCCTACCCCAAGGGATGTCCCCCAACCCGACCCCCGGCAAAGTCCCCACCGAAAACCCCGGCATTGTCCAACCTAAACCCCAAACAAGTTCCCCCCTAAAACCCCCGGCATTCTCCCAAACCAAAACCCCCCCATGTTTTCCCCCCCCCCAACCCCAAAGGGATGTCCCCCCACCAAAAACCCCCATGTCGCCCCTACCCCTAACCCCCCCCAGGCATGTCCCCCCACCTAACCCCAGGCCCGTCCCCCACCAAACCCCCGGGTTTTTCCCCTACCTAACCTCAGGCATGTATCCTACCTAACCCCAGGCATGTCTCCTACCTGACCGCAGGCATGTCTCCTACCTGACCTCAGGCATGTCTCCAACCTAACGCCAGGCATGTCTCCCACCTAACCCCAGGCATGTATCCTACCTAACCTCAGGCATGTATCCTTCCTAACCTCAGGCATGTCTCCTACCTAACCTCAGGCATGTCTCCTACCTAACCCCAGGCATGTCTCCTACCTAACCCCAGGCATGTCTCCCACCTAACCCCAGGCATGTCTCCTACCTAACCCCAGGCATGTCTCCTACCTAACCCCAGGCATGTCTCCTACCTAACCCCAGGCATGTCTCCTACCTAACCTCAGGCATGTCTCCTACCTAACCTCAGGCATGTCTCCTACCTAACCCCAGGCATGTCTCCTACCTAACCCCAGGCATGTCTCCTACCTAACACCAGGCATGTCTCCAACCTAACACCAGGCATGTCTCCCACATAACCCCAGGCATGTCTCCCACCTAAAACCCCAGGCATGTCTCCTACCTTAACCTCAGGCATTCTCCTACCTAACCCAGGCATGTCTCCCTCCTAACCCCAGGCATGTCTCCCACCTAACCTCAGGCGTGTCTCCTACCTAACCCCAGGCATGTCTCCAACCTAACCCCAGGCATGTCTCCTACCTAACCTCAGGCATGTCTCCTACCTAACCTCAGGCATGTCTCCTACCTAACCCCAGGCATGTCTCCTACCTAACCCCAGGCATGTCTCCTACCTAACCTCAGGCATGTCTCCTACCTAACCTCAGGCATGTCTCCTACCTAACCTCAGGCATGTCTCCTACCTAACCCCAGGCATGTCTCCCACCTAACCCCAGGCATGTCTCCTACCTAACCCCAGGCATGTCTCCCACCTGACCCCAGGCATGTCTCCCACCTAACCCCAGGCATGTCTCCTACCTCACCCCAGGCATGTCTCCCACATAACCCCAGGCATGTCTCCTACCCACCTCCCAGGCATTTTCTCCCACCTAACCCCCAGGCATTTACCCACCCACATAACCCCAGGTATTCCTCCACCTACCCCCGCATTCTCCCCCCCTAACCCCAGGCATGTCTCCCACCTAACCCCAGGCATGTCTCCCACCTAACCCCAGGCATGTCTCCCACCGAACCCCAGGCCCTTCTCCCAAAAACCCCAGGCATGTCTCACACCTGACCGTTGTTATGTATCCTTCCTTACCCCAGTGATGTCTCCCACCTAACCCCAGGCATGTCTCCCACCTAACCCCAGGCATGTCTCCTACCTAACCCCAGGCATGTCTCCCACCTAACCCCAGGCATGTCTCCCACCTAACCCCAGGCATGTCTCCCACATAACCCCAGGCATGTCTCCCACCTGACCCCGGTCATGTATCCTTCCTAACCCCAGGCATGTCTCCCACCTAACCCCAGGCATGTCTCCTACCTAATCTCAGGCATGTCTCCCACCTAACCCCAGGCATGCCCCACATAAACACCCCCCCATGTCTCCCCTACCCCGGTCTGTATCCTTCCCACCTCAGGCATGTCTCCTACCTAACCTCAGGCATGTCTCCTACCTAACCTCAGGCATGTCTCCGATCAAACCCCAGGCATGTCTCCTTCCTAACCCCAGGCATGTCTCCTACCTAACCCCAGGCATGTCTCCCACCTGACTCCGGTCATGTCTCCGACCTAACCCCAGGCATGTCTCCTACCTAACCCCAGGCATGTCTCCTACCTAACCTCAGGCATGTCTCCTACCTAACCCCAGGCATGTCTCCCACCTAACCCCAGGCATGTCTCCCACCTAACCCCAGGCATGTCTCCTACCTAACCCCAGGCATGTCTCCTACCTAACCTCAGGCATGTCTCCTACCTAACCTCAGGCATGTCTCCTACCTAACCCCAGGCATGTCTCCTACCTAACCTCAGGCATGTCTCCTACCTAACCCCAGGCATGTCTCCTACCTAACCCCAGGCATGTCTCCTACCTAACCTCATGCATGTCTCCTACCTAACAACTGGCATGTCTCCTACCTTACCCCGGGCATGTCTCCCACCTTATCCCAGTCATGTCTCCTACCTAATCTCAGTCATGTCTCCCACCTAACCCCAGGCATGTCTCCATCTAACCCCAGCAGTCCCTACAACCCCAGGCATGTCTCCTACCTAACCTCAGGCATGTCTCCTACTAACCCCAGGCATGTCTCCCACCTGACCCCAGGCTTGTCTCCTTCCTAACCCCAGGCATGTCTCCGACCTGACCCCCGTCATGTATCCTACCTGACCCCAGGCATGTCTCCCACCTGACCCCAGGCATGTCTCCTACCTCAACCCAGACATGAGTCCTAACTTCCCTCCAATGAGCAATAATTTGCAAGCATTGGGCCCTGTACCTTTAAAGGCCCTACTCATCTTCTGGGGCCAACCAGACTTATGTTATAAACAATAAGTGTTGGCAACACGGGACCTGAAGGCGCTCAGAGAATTAGTATGTTATGTATGTTAATAATTTATATAATGGGTTACCAAATGTAGTATAGAAGATGGAGCTATAGGAAGCCCTGATCTTTTAAATGTATGGGGACCTAATGGGGTAGAAATGTTTCTAATAGGACATGTCCAGGGCACTTCTCGTATAGGTGCCCATCTCTCTGTAAGTGACAGATATGTGAGATGATAGAGGGTTCATCAAATACAACGGGCAGCGTAGCGGTTTGTATACGACTCCTAGGGCCTATCAGGTATCACGTCTTTGAGGCGCCGTTCTGTGATTATCATTGGACTTGCAATATGATGAAGGACAACAACCCATCGAAATTGCCCCCCGCAGTATTAATACCCCACTACAAAGATCGGATACAGCCATTCACATCAAACCCATAAATCAACTCTCAGATTGTTATGTATTTGTATCATCTCCTCGTGCTGAGAAAAAACAAGGCAATCACATCCATAGCAGGATCTTCAGCGCAAGCGGACGGACGGCGATTGTATCTATTGCTGATTCACAGGAAAAGTGGAAGAAGATAAAAGAAGAGGTCGCCTGACCCGAAATCTTCCTAAGGGTCTGCAAGCAATCAGCAAGTCATTGAAAACACACAGGAGCTCATGTTGTAACAGATATAGAAAATTGTGAGATACATTGCAAGTACTTTGCAGAGAAGCTGAGCTCTGTGATATATAGGGTTATATGATAGAGGAGAGGAGCTGAGCTCTGTGATATATAGGGTTATATGATAGAGGAGAGAAGCTGAGCTCTGATATATAGGGTTATATGATAGAGGAGAGGAGCTGAGCTCTGATATATAGGGTTATATGATAGAGGAGAGAAGCTGAGCTCTGTGATATATAGGGTTATATGATAGAGGAGAAAAGCTGAGCCCTGTGATATATAGGGTTATATGATAGAGGAGAGAAGCTGAGCTCTGTGATATATAGGGTTATATGATAGAGGGAGAGGAGCTGAGCTCTACGATATATAGGGTTATATGATAGAGGGAGAGGAGCTGAGCTCTACGATATATATGGTTATATGATAGAGGAGAGGAGCTGAGCTCTGTGATATATAGGGTTATATGATAGAGGAGAGAAGCTGAGCTCTTTTATATATAGGGTTATATGATAGAGGGAGAGGAGCTGAGCTCTGTGATATATAGGGTTATATGATGGAGGAGAGAAACTGAGCTCTGTGATATATAGGGTTATATGATAGAGGAGAGAAACTGAGCTCTGTGATATATAGGGTTATATGATGGAGGAGAGAAACTGAGCTCTGTGATATATAGGGTTATATGATAGAGGAGAGAAGCTGAGCTCTGTGATATATAGGGTTATATGATAGAGGGAGAGGAGCTGAGCTCTGTGATATATAGGGATATATGATAGAAGAGAGAAGCTGAGCTCTGTGATATATAGGGTTATATGATAGAGGAGAGGAGCTGAGCTCTGTGATATATAGCGTTATATGATAGAGGAGAGAAGCTGAGCTCTGTGATATATAGGGTTATATGATAGAGGAGAGAAGCTGAGCTCTGTGATATATAGGGTTATATGATAGAGGAGAGGAGCTGTGCTCTGTGATATATAGGGTTATATAATAGAGGAGAGAAGCTGAGTTCTGAGATATATAGGGTTATATGATAGAGGAGAGAAGCTGAGCTCTGTGATATATAGGGTTATATGATAGAGGAGAGGAGCTGAGCTCTGTGATATATAGGGTTATATGATAGATGAGAGAAGCTGAGCTCTGTGATATATAGGGTTATATGATAGAGGAGAGAAGCTGAGCTCTGTGATATATAGGGTTATATGATAGAGAGGCTGAGCTCTGTGATATATAGGGTTATATGATAGAGAAGCTGAGCTCTGGGATATATAGGGTTATATGATAGAGGAGAGAAGCTGAGCTCTGTGATATATAGGGTTATATGATAGAGGAGAAGCTGAGCTCTGTGATATATAGGGTTATATGATAGAGGAGAGAAGCTGAGCTCTGTGATATATAGGGTTATATGATAGAGGAGAAAAGCTGAGCTCTGTGATATATAGGGTTATATGATAGAGGAGAGACGCTGAGCTCTGTGATATATAGGGTTATATGATAGAGGAGAGGAGCTGAGCTCTTTGATATATAGGGTTATATGATAGAGGAGAGAAGCTGAGCTCTGTGATATTTAGGGTTATATGATAGAGGAGAGGAGCTGAGTTCTTTGATATATAGGGTTATATGATAGAGGAGAGAAGCTGAGCTCTGTGATATTTAGGGTTATATGATAGAGGGAGAGAAGCTGAGCTATGTGATATATAGGGTTATATGATAGAGGAGAGGAGCTGAGCTCTGTGATATTTATGCTTATATTATAGAGTAGCTGAGCTCTGTGATATATAGGGTTATATGATAGAATGAGAGGAGCTGAGCTCTGTGATATATAGGGTTATATGATAGAGGGGTGAAGCTGAGCTCTGTGATATATAGGTTCTGTGATAGAGGAGAGAAGCTGAGCTCTGTGATATATAGGGTTATATGATAGAGGAGAGGAGCTGAGCTCTGTGATATATAGGGTTATATGATAGAGGAGAGGAGCAACGTCACTTCCGGTTACCATAGTATTAGGCCAATGGTAAAGTAACCGAAAATGACTTTGGATGTAGCGTCTGTAGTCACTGCCCGACACCAAAACATAAGGTCAGTGGTGAAACAATCAAGGGATGTTGGACCAGAAGTGAGGCCATTACTGGAGCATTGCATTGCTGGACCGGTAAGTTAACTCTCTAATACCCCAAAAACAACCCTAACCCTCATTTAGGATTATAGTCGTCAGTTTTTTGGCAATTTATACCAAAAATTCATGGGGGACAACGGTCAGCACTCGGATTAGTGTGTTCCACTCAGAGGGCACTCTCAAGCACCACCTTTACCAATGGGAGGATGATGATACTATTTTATATTGTAATGTGTATTTGCCCAAACCTGCATTGCACCTCAAGTCCGGTGTTTCAACTATATGCGTCCTCTATACAAGGGTAGAACTAGAATTCATAGGACCCCGTGATAAAATGATATGGGCTCAGGCTTGGATTGGCCCTCAGTGGAGTAGGGGAAACATCCAGTGGGCTCGTGTTCATTGTGGGTCCCTCAAGCATCGCAATACTAGGGCTGTTTTTCAGAGAGAAAGTCACAGAACGAGAGGCAGAAAGCAAGAGACTGAGTGCAGAAGCTGTAGGGTGGACTCCAGAAATCAATGACACTGGTGGGCTTGAAGACTCAACATCTCTGGTGGGCCCCAAGAATCAACGCCACTAATGAATTAAAAGAATCAACTCCACTGGTGGACCCCAAGAATCAACTCCACTGGTGGCCCCAAGAATCAACTCCATTGGTGGACCCCAAGAATCAACTTCACTGGTGGCCCCAAGAATAAACTCCACTGGTGGGCTCCAAGAATCAACTCCACTGGTGGACCCCAAGAATCAACTCCACTGGTGGCCCCAAGAATAAACTCCACTGGTGGGCCCCAAGAATCAATTTCACTAATGGGCTCCAACAATCAACTCCACTGGCGGGCCCCAAGAATCAGCTCCACTGGCGGGCTCCAAGAATCAACTCCACTGGTGGGCTCCAAGAATCAACTCCACTGGTGGGCCCCAAGAATCAACTTCACTGATGGGGTCCAACAATCAACTCCACTGGCGGGCCCCAAGAATCAACTCCACTGGTGGGCCCCAAGAATCAACAACACTGTTGGGCCCCAAGAATCAACTCCACTGGTGGGCCCCAAGAATCAACTCCACTGGTGGGCATCAAGAATCAACTCCACTGGTGGGCCCCAAGAATCAACAACACTGTTGGGCTGCAAGAATCAACTTCACTGATGGGCTTCAAGAATCAACTCCACTGGTGGGCCCCAAGAATCAACCTCACTGATGGGCTTCAAGAATTAACTCCACTGAAGGGTCCCAAGAATAAACTTCATTAATGGGTTCAAAGAATTGATTCCAGTGGTGGGCCCCAAGAACCAAATTCACTAATGGGTTCAAAGAATCAACTACACTGGTGAGCTCCAAGAATCAACTTCATTGGTGGGCTCCAAGAATCGATTCCACTGATGGATCCCAAGATTGAACTTCAATGCTCAAGAATGAACTCCACTGGGGGCCCCAAGCAGAGCAATCTATCACTGGATGTGCCCCCTCCACCTTATGACAGCATAAGTAGTAATAATAAAGGTATAAATGATACCACAGAATAATGGGACACTGTTTACTTAAAACAACAGACACTCGGCCGTACTCACAGCTGGACAAAAGATTATTCCCAGTAAGAGGCAAGATAAGTTCTGGTGCTGGATGTGAGAAACTGCAATGGTGCAGATTACTGATGAACAACCACTCACACACCAACTATCCATGAGATGGGCAATTGTTTAGTACATACCTGCACATTGGATAACAACCAGTCCACACCAGTATGCAGAAAATCCACAGCATCATACAATGAAGATCGCACAATGCAAAAATACTGATGAACAACCACTCACACGCCGACTATCCATAATGGGGGCCTAGTGTTTAGTACATACCTGCACATGGGATAAGAACCAGTTCACACCAGTATGCAGAAAATCCACAGCACCATACAGAGAAGATCGCATAAATGCAAAAATACTGATGAATAACCACTCACACGCCGACTATCCATGAGGGGGGCAATTGTTTAGTACATAACTACACGTTGGATAAGAACCAGTTAACACCAGCAATGTTAGATACCTGAAAGCCTCAGAAGTTTTATTCCCTACAAAAACATACAATGTTCCTGCTCCTGAGTGGCCCCCTCAGCCTCTAGGCCCAATAGCCGCTGGACCCCTTCAGCCTCAGGGCCCCATAGCCGCTGCTATGGCTGCTACAGTTTTAGTTATGTCTCTTTGTAAGCCACAGTATTGGTCGACACCTGAAAATGAATCTTAATGTCTCTTCCCATTACAAGACTCATCAAATATTTAAAAGCTTCCACAGAAAGCAACTTTTAATAAATGAACGCCATCAAAACAGGAAACGGCTGCAAGATACGATAAATGCTCCGAGACAGCGCTGCTCCGCAGACGGTAAACCAGCCGCAACGCTACTGCGCCACCGACAAATGGATTAATGGATCGTATATTGTAATCAACAACCACCTTGTAATGCGTTAGAAGTGGGTAAAATGAACTTCTGTGCATGGGCCGACCAAACCAATAGAAAACCGTGATAAAGTCTGATTTAACACATTCGGCTCTGCTACATCTGTCTACAGCACTGACATCTTATGGAATACTGAACATGCAATGCATTCATGTACATCAGTCCTGGTCCCAAAGGGGATCACAATCTAATTGTCCTATATCAAACAATTTTCAAAAGGGAGTCAATTGACCTTTTTGACCTTGGCCGGCTTAAAGGAACACTCCAGATGAAACCTGGACACTGTATTATGCCTAGTGCAGGGCCCGAGGGTGCAGAGCATGATACAGGGATTCAAAGAGCACTAACTAGAGATTCTCTGTGTCGTGCCCCGCTGCCCTCAGGCTGCTTGCTAGGGATTATACAGTGCATCAATGTTGCCTGGAGTGTTCCTTTAAACTGGTCAAGGTCAAAAAGGTCATAGGTTTTCCTATGAAATTGAGAGTCTCTCATTGGAAAATTAGATTGTGATGTTCTCTAGGAGCAGGCAGTGATGTGAATGAATGCATTGTGTTTTACAATACTACATAAGATCTCTGTCCTATACACTGATGTAGCAGAACAGTACTTGGCCTTTAACTCTCTCAGGGCTTCATTATTTGCACATCATGATAGCTCTTTCAGTAAAGGATCATGCACGTAGCTATATGACTATGTGCTACAAGAACGGAGTTATTCACATGGCACCGTATTTTTGACCAAGGTGTTCTCTAGGGGTATTATAGGAGTTCCTGTTACCCCTATATGATGTTTTTATGTAGAAGCCACAATTATAGGGTGTAAAGAAAGCCTTAAAGTTGTTGTCTCGCTCCATTGATTCATCTTACCCCAGTCCAGTTTTCTTGGTTTCATTTTTTAATTCAGGGTGGTGTTTATTGGCTTTACTGGCCTGCAGTGAGGAGCTGCTGAGGACACCAGGTCTGTAGCTATAGCGACCAACGCTGGCAGCCTATCAGGAGAGATTGAACAGGTCTGTAGCTATAGCGACCAGCGCTGGCAGCCTAACACGAGAGATAGAACAGGTCTGTAGCTATAGCGACCAGCACTGGCAGCCTAACACGAGAGATAGAACAGGTCTGTAGCTATAGCGACCAGTGCTGGCAGCCTATCAGCAGAGAATGAACAGGTCTGTAGCTATAGCGACCAGTGCTGGCAGCCTATCAGCAGAGATCGAACAGGTCTGTAGCTATAGCGACCAGTGCTGGCAGCCTATCAGGAGAGATCAAACAGGTCTGTAGCTATAGCGACCAACACTGCAGCCTATCAGGAGAGAATGAACAGGTAGTAACTATAAAACAAATTCACAGGTGGGCCAGCACTGAAGTCCTTATGTAAATAAAAGCCACCAGAGCAAAAAATGCAAAAGAACGTCCTATTGAGGGGCAGCCTAATCCCCTCTCCTATATCCAACCAGCCAAAAAAACTCCAATGGACGTCAGCATAAACTTTGCTCATTTAAATGAGCAAAGTTTATGCTGACGTCCATTGGAGTTTTTTTTGGCTGGCAGGTAGTAACTATAGGGACCAGCGCTGGCAGCCTATCGAGAGAGATAGAACAGATCTGTAGCTATAGCAACCAGTGCTGGCAGCCTATCAGGAGAGAATGAACAGGTTTGTAGCTATAGGGACCAGCGCTGGCAGCCTATCAGGAGAGATAGAACAGGTCTGTAGCTATAGCAACCAGTGTTGGCAGCCTATCAGGAGAGATAGAACAGGTCTGTAGCTATAGCAAACAGCGCTGGCAGCCTATCATGATAGATGGAACAGGTCTGTAGCTATAGCAACCAGCGCCGCAGCCTATCAGGAGAGATGGATCAGGTCTGTAGCTATAGCAACCAGTGCTGGCAGCCTATCATGAGAGATTGAACAGGTCTGATGGTATAGCGACCAGCGCTGGCAGTCTATCAGGAGCGATTGAACAGGTTTGTAGCTATAGGAACCAGCGCTGGCAGCCTATCGAGAGAGATAGAACAGATCTGTAGCTATAGCAACCAGTGCTGGCAGCCTATCAGGAGAGAATGAACAGGTTTGTAGCTATAGGGACCAGCGCTGGCAGCCTATCGTGAGAGATAGAACAGATCTGTAGCTATAGCAACCAGTGCTGGCAGCCTATCAGGAGAGAATGAACAGTGCAGTGCTGCAGCCTATCAGGAGAGAATGAACAGGTTTGTAGCTATAGGGACCAGTGCTGGCAGCCTATCAGGAGAGATTGAACAGGTCTGTAGCTATAACGACCAGTGCTGGCAGCCTATCAGGAGAGATCAAACAGGTCTGTAGCTATAGTGACCAGTGCTGGCAGCCTATCAGGAGAGATAGAACAGGTCTGTAGCTATAGCAACCAGCGCTGGCAGCCTATCAGGAGAGATAGAACAGGTCTGTAGCTATAGCAAACAGTGTTGGCAGCCTATCAGGAGAGATCAAACAGGTCTGTAGCTATAGCAACTAGCACCGCAGCCTATCAGGAGAGATGGAACAGGTCTGTAGCTATAGCAACCAGTGCTGGTAGCCTATCATGAGAGATTGAACAGGTCTGTAGCTATAGCGACCTGAGAAGCTGAGGCAGTCCATACAAGAAGGGATATCTAGGAATAGGTAGGACATTGTAAATGGATTAGTTAAAATGGTGCTCACATATGTCTATAGGATGTGTCTGGTAGGTTTCCACTTCAGATTTGGGTCACAGTTAAATTTAATCAAAATATCAGTGATTCGTTCTGAGTCAACCAAATCAAATTTTGGTGGGAGTTGCAGAAAAATAGTTCCTAACCTTTACCCCAACTCTAAATTAGGGTTGAAATTCAGGTTGGGGTTATGGTTAGGGTTTGAGTTATACACTGACAAGCAAAAGGGTAACAATGTTTTGAACCATCCAGTACAGCTTTGTACATGAGGCCACCATTATTGCATAGACATCTTTGCTGTCTCATACATCAATTTGATTTGTAACTATTCAGTATATGGTTAGTTCTGCAGAGTCTTGTAGTCATGTAACTGCATTGTTACTGTTTTGTTCCTAAAAGTGTAAATTTAAATTTTATTATTTTGTTAGTAATTGGTAAATCCACCTTTGGCTTTCAGCTCTGCCTGAATCCTTCTGGGCTATGGATCAGATTCAAGCATATCTTGACCAAAATCTGATCCCAGGTCTCTCCTACACGTTCCCGATGTTGGTGCAGACTGGACTTGGATACGAATACAGCTTTTTCTTCAACTCTACCCACAAGGGTTGGATTGGGTTGAGGTCTGAGGACTGTGGAGGCCAATACAGCAGTTCTCCTTCATTGTCATTGACCCCTTCCTTCTCCAACCTTGACGTCTGCTTCAGGTCGTTGTCCTGCTGGACACTATGTTGTCCTTTTCATCCCCATAGCACTCGAGTGTATGAAGTAACGCATCTTGTAGGATGTATCTTGTAGGATATATAGCTCAGTACTGAGATCAGCAAAGATCCTGGGTTAGGGATGGAGTTATAGTTGATGTTTTTCTTTGAGTAGGGTTTATAATTAAGGTTTGAGGTTAGGGTTGGAATGGTAATTGGTGCAAGGGTAAAAGTTAGGTTTGGAGTTTTTGAGCTGGGGTAAGGATTGGAGTTTTTTTTCAAGTTGGGACTAGGGTTATAGATTGGAGTGGTTGTGGTTATTGTTGGAGTTACAGATGGGGTTATGGCTAAGATTTAGGTTAAAGTTTCATTTGGGGTTAGAGTTGGACTTGCGGAAGGGTTGGAGTCACAGTTGGGGTTTGTCTTTGAGTTGGGGTTACAGTTGGAGTCACAGTTGGGGTTTGTCTGTGAGTTGGGGTTACAGTTGGAGTCACAGTTGGGGTTTGTCTTTAAGTTGGGGTTACAGTTGGAATCACAGTTGGGGTTTATCTTTGAGATGGGGTTACAGTTGGAGTCACAGTTGGGGTTTGTCTTTGAGTTGGGGTTACAGTTGGAGTCACAGTTGGGGTTTATCTTTAAGTTGGGGTTACAGTTGGAATCACAGTTGGGGTTTGTCTTTGAGTTGGGGTTACAGTTGGAGTCACAGTTGGGGTTTTTGGTTGGGTTGGGGTTACAGTTGGAGTCACAGTTGGGGTTTTTCTTTGAGTTGGGGTTACAGTTGGAGTCACAGTTGGGGTTTGTCTTTGAGTTGGGGTTACAGTTGGAGTCACAGTTGGGGTTTTTTCTTTGAGTTGGGGTTACAGTTGGAGTTACAGTTGGGGTTGGATTTAAGATTAGTGTTGGGATAGGGTTAGAGTTTCATTGGAGATAGCAATGGAATTTTCAAACTGGGGTTAGGAGTTGAAGCTACTTTGAGCTTCGATTTCACTTCCGGTGTTGGGGATAATCCTAACTCCAAGTAAACTGGAATAATTTAGCTGCTGGAAGTGCTCTGAAATCCAAAAAACACCTCCAGAATTTTTCCACCATACACTTGATGAGATTTGGTTTGGGACGTCTCAAATCCAAAAGATTTTCCCAAGTTCATGTAAACTACTGTCAAACCATACAGAGACCTCTTCGAGCAACACTTCTGTCTGGTATTGCAGGTCAGCTCGATTGAAGTTAAAGGGGTTGTCTCACTACATTGATTCCTTTTCCCTCAGTCCTGTATTCTTGGTTTCACTTTGAATTAAGGGGTGTTTACTGGCTTTCACTAGGCTGCAGTAGAAGCCATGTCTGTAGCTATAGCAACCAGTGCTGGCAGCCAATTAGGAGAGATCAACAGTCTGTAGCTATAGCAACCCGTGCTGGCAGCCTAACAGGAGAGATTGAACAGGTCTGTAGCTATAGCAAGCAGTGCTGACAGCCTATCATGAGAGATCAAACAGGTCTGTAGCTATAGCAACCAGTGCTGGCAGCCTATCAGGAGAGATTGAACAGGTCTGTAGCTATAGCGACCAGCACTAGCAGCCTATCAGGAGAGATTGAACAGGTCTGTAGCTATAGCGACCAGCACTGGCAGCCTATCATGAGAGATTGAACAGCTCTGTAGCTATAGCGCCCTGAGCTGATGCAGCCCATACAGAGGGATACTAGGAATAGTTAGGACACTGTTAATGGACACATATTGCTAAGTGACTTGTTTTTGCAAGATCTTTAACATAAAAAGCAGCAATCCTAGTAGTGAGACAACCCCTTTAATGGAGCTAAGCTGTAATACCCTACAGACCGGTAGACAGGAGTGGCACTGGCTTTGCAAAAAAGCAACCATGCTTTTCAAATTCTGGACAAAACTTTTGAGTAGGTTTACCAACATCACTACAGAACTGTGCAATGAATGCCAGACTCTTTGGTTAAATAATCACTTAACTTATAACATGAAGCTCCATATGAAGCTTCATCATATTACAATATTACAATATCCAGACATCAGACTGTGAGAAAGCAACAGAAAGAAACCTGAAGAGAACACAATGCATCATTTTGCCATCCTCCTGGAAAATACAAGGAGCATACAAGATTGGAAGTAGATGAGCAAGCGATATGGGCATAGCAGGAAGCCAGTGATGCCAGCGTGCGGTCTGGCCGCCTAGATGGAGCATCTCTTTATGTGTCCTGCTTGTTTTCTTATCTGCGTCCTGCATGCCAGGCGTCTTGTCTTTCTCATGCTTGTTTGTGCTCCTCTATCTGTCTCCCTTTCAAGTGAAGAGCTGGAACCCGGTGGCTCTCATGCAGCCAAACTTAGTTCTATCATATGTGCGGATCTGTTTACCTTAACAATCCAAGGAAAACACAATCAGCATAGTTAATGTACCCTAATGCATTAGTAACGACGCCTTCTGACATACCAACCTGCTACTAATTGGCTGCCTAGTGTTGTTCGGTTCCGGTATACTGAGAGGTTATAAAGAGATGCATGCAACATAGCGTCAGTCTCTTCCTGGACTGGTTGTTTTGCAAAAATGACAATGTGTCTTTAGAAAAAGGGAACAAATAATGCAGCAGCATTCCGAGACGGCTAAATAATGGATTTTACAATGTATCTGCACCTCGTTATGCTATAGAGCAAGGACAAATTTCAAAGATTGCAAAAAAGCAAAAAGTAGAAAGCAACCGCCTGTCGCCCATGCCACACACTTTTACCACTTGACCAAAGTTCTTCACCTCCATGCTGGACCTTAGTGAGAATTTCGTTGGGCTACTGTACACAGTGGACTCCTAGGAGGAGAGGTTATAGCACACAGTCTAGGTAAATCCGGTTAATATTTTTGGGAGTCGAAAGGGAAAGGGATTTTGCCACTTGGCCAGCTTGTAGCTCGCGGAGATCTGGCCTCAGTGAATGGGGTGAGGGCTGTACTTGCACAGCTGTCCCCCATTCCTGACTATGGGGGTTCCCAAAATACCTGTGTACACTTGCTATATTTAGAACTGCTGCAGAAAAGAACAAGGAGAAGTACACAAGTGTGGTCATCTCCCTGTTCATTGAGCTGGCCTCGAAAAGGGATTTTGCCATGTGGCTAAACCCCTGTAAGTAACTCTCTCTCCTCAATAGAGAAAGAAGAGGAAGTAGTAGTAGTGTTTTTGGGACCACTGGAAGACTCCTGAACTGCCTCTAACGTTTAAAAAACGGACCAGGTCCATGGATAGAAATACAGCAATACTGTATTCCAGACTGTGACCCATGTTCTAGACTCTTTTATGTGGCCCAGTGTTTTTCATGGTGCAAACCTGAGGAAGATGTGGTTACGGGACAAAGACTTAGGGCGACATGTCAGAAAAGTGCCGTTTCCATGCCAGTTTTAGGCGCATTAAATCAGTGTAAAAGGCGCCAAAAAGTCCAATCATTTCCAAAAACTGGCGTCAGGTATACCTTGCATAGAAAACTTAATGGTGAATCACGTCAAAAAAGGCGCATTGCGCAACTCGTGGCACAATGCATATCATTGGTGGTATATGTAATGCGCCTCAATAGGCGCATATCGTGACGGGGGCGCACAGCACACCATATTTAGGCGCATTACAATGTGTCGTGCCTGGTGTATAATGCACCTAGTTTTGGTGTACAACAAGAATATGGCGTCAAAAGTGGTTTTGGCGCAAAATAGACCAAAAAACTGTCGTTGGCGTGTTGGGAAATGTCTCCCTTAGATCTACTTAGAGACATTGAGAACGCAGCTTAATAATGAGTAGAAACTGGGAGTAGTCCAATCTACAGTGGTGGCCCAAAGTATTGGCACCCCTGCAATTCTGTCAGATAATACTCAGTTTCTTCCTGATAATGATTGCAATCACAAATTCTTTGGTATTATTATCTTCATTTAATTTGTCTTCAATGGAAAACCACAAAAAGAATTGTCATAAAGCCAAATTGGATATAATTCCACACCAAACATGAAAAAGGGGGTGGACAAAAGTATTGGCACTGTTTGAAAAATCATGTGATGCTTCTCTAATTTGTGTAATTAACAGCACCTGTAACTTACCTGTGGCACCTAACAGGTGTTGGCAATAACTAAATCACACTTGCAGCCAGTTGACATGGATTAAAGTTGACTCAACCTCTGTCCTGTGTCCTTGTGTGACCACATTGAGCATGGAGAAAAGAAAGAAGACCAAAGAACTGTCTGAGGACTTGAGAATCCAAATTGTGAGGAAGCCTGAGCAATCTCAAGGCTACAAGTCCATCTCCAAAGACCTGAATGTTCCTGTGTCTACCGTGCGCAGTGTCATCAAGAAGTGTAAAGCCCATGGCACTGTGGCTAACCTCCCCATGGCACTGTGGCTAACCTCCCTATGGCACTGTGGCTAACCTCCCTAGATGTAAAGCCCATGGCACTGTGGCTAACCTCCCTATGGTACTGTTACTAACCTCCCTATGGCACTGTGGCTAATCTCCCTATGGTACTGTGGCTAACCTCCCTATGGTACTGTGGCTAACCTCCCTATGGCACTGTGGCTAACCTCCCTATGGCACTGTGACTAACCTCTCTATGGCACTGTGGCTAACCTCCCTATGGCACTGTGGCTAACCTCCCAATGGCACTGTGGCTAACCTCCCTATGGCACTGTGGCTAACCTCCCTAGATGTAAAGCCCATGGCACTGTGGCTAACCTCCCTATGGCACTGTGGCTAACCTCCCCATGGCACTGTGGCTAACCTCCCTATGGCACTGTGGCTAACCTCCCTATGGCACTGTGGCTAACCTCCCCATGGCACTGTGGCTAACCTCCCCATGGCACTGTGGCTAACCTCCCTAGATGTGGACGGAAAAGAAAAATTGATGAGAGATTTCAACGCAATATCGTGCGATGGTGGATAAAGAACCTCGACTAACATCCAAACAAGTTCAAGCTGCCCTGCAGTCCGAGGGTACAACAGTGTCGGCCCGTACTATCCGTCGGCGTCTGAATGAAAAGGGACTGTATGGTAGGATACCCAGGAAGACCCCACTTCTTACCCAGAGACATATAAAAGCCAGGCTGGAGTTTGCCCAAACTTACCTGAGAAAGCCTAAAACGTTTTTGAAGAATGTTCTCTGGTCAGATGAGACAAAAGTAGAGCTTTTTGGGAAAAGGCATCAACATAGAGATTACAGGACAAAAAGAGGCATTCAAAGAAAAGAACCCGGTCCCTACAGTCAAACATGGCGGAGGCTCACTGATGGTTTGGGGTTGCTTTGCTGCCTCTGGCACTGGACTGCTTGACCGTGTGCATGGCATTATGAAGTCTGAAGACTACCAACACATTGTGCAGCATAATGTAGGGCCCAGTGTGAGAAAGCTGGGTCTCCCTCAGAGGTCATGGGTCTTCCAGCAGGACAATGACCCAAAACACACTTCAAAAAGCACTAGAAAATGGTTTGAGAGAAAGCACTGGAGACTTCTAAAGTGGCAGCAATGAGTCCAGACCTGAATCCCATAGAACACCTGTGGAGAGATCTCACAATGGCAGAGAAGGCGCCCTTCAAATCTCAGGGACCTGGAGCAGTTTGCCAAAGAAGAATGGTCTAAAATTCCAGCAGAGCATTGTAAGAAACTCATTGATGGTGACCGGAAGCGGTTGTTCGCAGTTATTTTGGCTAAAGGTTGTGCTACCAAGTATTAGGCTGAGGGCGCCAATACTTTTGTCCGGCCCATTTTTGAAGTTTTGGGTGAAATGATCAATGATTTGATTTTTGTCTCATTCTGTTTTGTGTTTTTTCATTGCAAGCAAAATAAATTAATATATTAATACCAAAGAATTTGTGATTGCAATCATTTTCAGGAAGAAACTGAGTATTATCTGACAGAATTGCAGGGGTGCCAATACTTTTGGCCACCACTGTAGTTCATTACCAATCCAAACCCACTTTTCTTGGACCATGGAGAGAAACGATCGGCAGACTGATCCTAAAGACCTCTGCCCATGCCTTTCCCAACCTGACCTCTGAACTTGTGGTGGCATTTTACGTTCCTGGTTTAAGACAAACCCTGCTTCGGTAAAAAATGGTATTTGTTTCTAGTATTGACCTAATTGAAAAACTAAGTCTAAAGAGACAAGAGGCAGAAGACAGTTAGTACAATCCATAGTGTTAGGCCTTGTTCACACGGCGGGTTTGGCCGCGGCTTTCGCCGCGATTCCCGTGGCCAAACCTCGTCCTTACCTCGCCGCAAACTCGCGTCTCCCGACGCGGTTTTGCGGCGTGGGCGCGGGCGTGGTTGCGGCGCGGGTGATGCGTGGTTTTGGGCGCGGCTTGCGGCGAGGGTTTGCCCCATGCAAATTAATAGGCAGGGGGAAAACCGCACTGCCAGCCACGGCCCAGCCGCGCACCAACCGCGGCGACACCCGCATCAACACCAAGAATTGACAGGAGAGTTCTCAAAGCCGCGGCAAAACCCGTGGCGTGTGAACAGTAACGCGGTTTCCCATAAGAAATCATGTTACTAAACTGGGCGTGATTTGGATGAGGTTTTGGCCGCGGAAACCGGGTCGAAATCCACAGCCAAACCTGCGGCCAAATCCGCCGTGTGAACATGCCCTAAGATCCTCAGGTAGGAACTGTAAGAGTATCATTATACAGCATGGTTGCTAATAGAAGGCACTATGTGCTTTTGCCCTAGGTCCCAGATGTCCCAAATGTATTCCTCACATTTAATTGCATCAGCATCCCATTCCTTTACCACAGCTACCAGTGCCTTCTAGACTTCCCAACAAACTTGTTTTTCTATGAGCACAATTTGGCTATACATGGTGTAGTTATATCAAGAGCTGTCTTCTTATTTGGAGATCACTCTGTTAGTATTATTAATGTGGCAGGCACCATCACTACCAAGTCATACAGAATTTAAAGGGGTTGTCTCACTACATTAATTCATCTTATCTCAGTCCTGTTTTCTTGGTTTCATTTTGAATTCAGGGGTGTGTTTACTGGCTTCCACTAGGCTGCAGTAGAAGCCAGGTCTGTAGCTATAGCAACCAGCGCTGGCAGCCTATCAGGAGAGATTGAACATGTCTGTAGCTATTGCAACCAGTGCTGACAGCCTATCATGAGAGATTGAACATGTCTTTAGCTATAGCAACCAGTGCTGGCAGCCTATGAGGAGAGATCAAACAGGACTGGAGCTATAGCAACCAATGATGGCAGCCTCTCAGGAGAGATTGAACAGGTCTGTAGCTATAGCAACCAGTGCTGACAGCCTATCAGGAGAGACCGAACAGGTCTGTAGCTATAGCAACCAGTGCCGGCAGCCTATCAGGAGAGATTGAACATGTCTTTAGCTATAGCAACCAGTGCTGGCAGCCTATCAGGAGAGATTGAACATGTCTGTAGCTATAGCAACCAGTGCTGGCAGCCTATGAGGAGAGATCAGACATGTCTGGAGCTATAGCAACCAATGCTGGCAGCCTATCAGGAGAGATTGAACAGGTCTGTAGCTATAGCAACGAATGCTGGCAGCCTATCAGGAGAGATTGAACAGGTCTGTAGCTATAGCAACCAGTGCTGACAGCCTATCAGCAACATTGCTATTTTCCTAGCTAAAGTGCTCCGTAATTTTGCAACTACTGCCCCTTCTTATATAAGGGATACGGCCGACTTTGTACTCAAATTACAGGAAGTTACCTTACCTAATAGTGATTTCTTTTTTGTCTCCTTTGATGTTGTGTCGTTGTACACATCAATTGATCATTCAGTGGGATTGGAAGCAGTATCTGTGTCGCTCACCGGTGCAGGATGCGATCCGAGGTATTCACAGTTTGTACTCACCCTTCTGGAGATGGTCTTGAAGAGGAATTATTTCCTCTTCAATGACAAATTTTATCTCCAGAAGAGGGGCACTGCCATGGGGTCCAATGTGGCCCCCACTTATGCCAACATTTTTATGGCATCCCTTGAGGCAGACTGTGTTTATTCATCTTGTTACTCGGATCGTATCCTGTGCTGGTGGCGTTACATAGATGATATATTCTTGATTTGGACTGGCACATTGATAGAATTAGACCTTTTTCATGATCACTTGAATAAATGTAGATCAGGTCTACAGTTCACTAAAGTTGTATCACGAGATTCTTTGCAGTTTTTGGATACTCTGGTATATGTCCATGAGGGTTCTATTGAGACAGATTTGTTTGTGAAGAGCACTGACCGTAATAATCTGTTGGAGTATGGGAGTTCACATCCTAAACATATGATTAATACTTTACCATGGAGCCAATTATTGAGGGTGAGAAGAGTGGTCTCGGATGAGGAAAAACTAGACGTTCGCATCCAGGAGATGTGTGAGAAATTTATAGCCAGAGGTTATCCAAAAAATCTACTGAGGAAACATCGTACACGACTAAAAGGGGTGGATAGAGATGAGACTTTGAGACCTAAATTGAGACAAAAAACTAACCGGATTCCCTTTGTCACTACATATAGTGACCTGGGTAATGAAATTTCTAGATGCCTAAGACAGGAATGGAGTCTTTTACAAAAAGGCTTCCCTGACATTCCTGAATTCTCTGAGATTCCTATGATGTCCTATCGTAGGAATAGAAACCTTCGGGACAGATTAGTTAAGTCAGATTGCTATGTTGAAAGGGGTTTGAGACAAACATTTTTGGTGCCCCCTAGATTTGGCAATTTCCCATGTCTGAATTGCTGTAATTGTAATAATCTCTTACGAGGTGATTCCTTTTCTCATCCCCACTCAGGACAAGTCATTAAGCTACAGGGTAGATATACTTGTCGTTCATCTTATGTAGTATATATGATTACTTGTCCCTGTAGTCTAATTTACGTTGGGGAGACAACAATGGAGATACGTGAACGCATCAATAAACATAAGAGCACGATTCGAAGATGTATGTTAGAATTACCTGTGGCTAAACATTTTGCTGAGAAAGGTCACTCAGTCTCACAATTGAGATTTAGAGTTATTGACCATGTTGCCCCCCTGAGAAGAGGGGGTGATAGAGAAAAAATACTGAGGAGGAAAGAACTTAAGTGGATTTTTGAGCTAAAATCTCTATATCCGTTTGGTTTGAATATTGAATTTAATCTTACTAAGACATAATTTCTGTTTTCTTTATAGGTATATATTTAGTGTAATTTGTTATTATATATGGTTTTTATAATGGTTAATAATAAATATTGTTTTATGTTTTATGTATTTTAGGTAGGACGGACCAATTGGGATCATGGATCAATCTCCTTATTATATTTGTTTCTTACCATTATGTAATTTGCTTAGTTCATTATAGCCTTTATTATCCAATGTGTTTTATGGGTGACTACATCTGGTTGTATACATATTCCTGAGCAATTAACTTGCTATATTAGGTATTCACCTGCGAAGGGAGACCTGTTAGGTCCGGACGCAAGGTGATCATTTACTTAGCTGTTGGCTCGTGGTTGGGAAACACCTCTTATAGTGGTTGTAATCTTTCTGCTGTTTAGCTGTGCCCCATTACAAATTTATAGGTATAGTGGTAGGCGCTTGAGATGGGCTTACATATAGGGATTTCTCCTCCTCTTGGCTGACAGCTATTCTGCGTGATGACGTAGGGTGCTGTCGGTGAGGAGATCGAGCATGCGTAGTTGAGATATGGGCATCGGACACGCGCAATGCGTGTTACATCTATTTCCGCCCGGTTAGTATGACAGAGCATGCGCGGAGATCTAATTATGTCTTGCGCATTAGGAAGAGGAGGACGCCCAGGAGATGTGATCGATGCTCTCGTTGGTCCGGTATGTTTTAAAGTTTATGAACATGAAATTTATTGGTATTTACTTAAGTCAGTCACTATGTGGGTATGATGATTGGTGTGTTAGGTAGTAGTATACTTACGTCTGTCACTCTAATTAATTATGCAACACTATTGGCTTATACCGTTTTTTGACACCACCCATTATATTTAAATATGTTTGTATTTGACACTGTATTATGCTTGACAAAGACCCGTGTGTGGGTCGAAACGTTGCTGTAGTACTCTGGATTCTGAATAAAGAAACACTTATGCTGACGCCCGTTTGCTATCTTCTATGAATACTTCCTTGAGGAATGGGCCTTCCTCTATTTTGGGTGTTCTGTTGCATTTGGAGTGTTTAGAAGGTGGATATTGAAGGACTTCTGTGCTGTCCAAAACCTTTTTTTGCATACATAATGGAGCCTATCAGGAGAGATTGAACAGGTCTGTAGCTATAGCAACCAGTGCTGACAGCCTATCATGATAGATTGAACAGGTCTGTAGCTATAGCGACCAATGCTGACAGCCTATCAGGATAGATCAAACAGGTCTGTAGCTATAGTGACCTGAGGAGCTGATGCAGCCCATAAAAGAGGGGATATCTAGGAATAGGTAGGACACTGTTAATGGACACATATTGCAAAGTGACTTGTTTTTGCAAGATCTTTAACCTAAAAAGCAGCAATCCCTGTAGTGAGACAACCCCTTTAAGAATCCATAAAGGTGTCCCCTGGGCAGCCAAGGCATAAGTTTCACGTTTAAATAAGATCTACTGTTTCCGGCACTGTTTTACACCCAGATCATAAACAACAATGTAAAATTCCAGTAAATAATTTTCAGGGCTTTATATACTGACACTGTTTATAAAAATCACCATTTGTTTAGCTAAGAAGCAATTTTACGAGCTCCCGTGCAACAATTCTATCAACTTTCACCAAAAAAGCCGTATCATGTATTATGCTATCAGCAGTGACAGCTCCCGAGTAGTAAAACCGTACAACCTTTTACTTTGAAAATGCGCTTAATAGTATTCAACTGTCTTTCAAGAGAGCGAAAGAGAACAAAATTGCTTAATTTGCTCTAATATTGATTGTGTCTGTGGTGAGGGGTCACATATTTCATAATAAATTGGTCCAATTTGCAGGCAAAGTGAGTGGAAAACAAGGAAAACTTGATAAATTTGAACAACTCAGGAGCCGTAAAGCTTTTTGTTAAGTATATTGGACAGGCTTACGTATGCCAAGGGCAAACTCCTAATGTAATTGATATAGATTGTGTTGGAAGTGATACTGTAAATACTAAATTATATCTATTTAAACAGGTTTAATTTTTTTTTTTTAACCTAGGACAAAATAATCTAAAAAATGTATAAAAATTGGAAGAAAACTGAGCAAAAAGAACAAATATTCCAAATTTTTCTCATAAAGTGATATCTGTGAATATTTCGTATCTATTTTACTTTGAATTTACTTCCTCATAATTATTTAACTTAGGGTTCATGACCATAATATTATAGGACTCTCAGCCCAACTTAATCAGTTGCCTACAAAGCAATAGTGGAGAGCGGGGGGCCATGTATGATAGTTTCCAGGTGCAGTTACAGCGGTTTAAACCTGGACTGAGAATTCTCTTAATGATGCCACATGGCTCAAGAGAGGTGAGGAATCTCATTAAAGGGGTTGTCTCACTACAGGGATGGGTTTTTACATTAAAGATCTTGCAAAGACAAGTAACTTTGCAATATGTGTCCATTAACAGTGTCCTACCTATTCCTAGATATTTTCCCCCCTTTTTTAGGGGGTGCAAACGCTCCTCAGGTCCCCTATAGCTACAGAACCCGGGTTTCCTCTCCCTGGGAGGCTGCCCGCCCCCTGGTTGCCCTTTTTTATTTACGACCTGTTCAGTCTCTCATGATAGGCTGCCAGCCTGGTTGCTATAGTACAGACCCGTTCAGTCTTCATGATAGGCTGCCAGCACTGGTTTTATAGCTACAGACCTGGCTTTTCTGCCCGCCCCAGTGGAAACCCCGTAAACAGCCCCCGAATTAAAAAAGAAACAAGGGGAAAAAAGGACCCGAGGTCAGATGGGAAACAATGTGGGGAGACAACCTCTTTAAAAGGGAAACCCAATTTTTTGTTTTGTGGAGACAGGGCCGCCGTTTGGGGGGGTTCAGCCCGTACTCCCGTACGGGGGGCCCGGCCGGGTTTTGAAGCGGGGGGGGGGGGGGGGGGGGGGTTGAGTGAAAAGGCTGCTTTTCCCCCGCTGTGCTTCCCCCTTTATCTGCAGCTACACGGAAAAAAAAGCGCAGCTCCAAAAAACCCCCAGGCAGCTGTAAATTGGGGGGTCTCAAGTGATGAGGAGCCCCAATGTAAGACCAGGGGCTTTTAGTATAGTAAAAGGGCCCAAAAATACCTTAATGAAAAGTGAAACTGTTTGTTATTTTGTGTTTCTTTTTTAAAAGTGTCTGTATTTATGTGTCTGTGTGTAGGGGTGTTGTTTTATGTATGTTTTGTTGTATATGTGTATTGTAAAATGTGTCTGTGGGGTCTGTTTTTATGTTTTCTGTGTTCCGTTTTATGTGTCTGTGTGTCTGTTATTTTGTGTCTGGGATATGTGTGTCTGTGTATCTGTATATGTGTCTGAAAATTGTATATGTGTTGTATATGTGTGGATCTGTGTAAGTGTTTTTCTGTATATGTGGTTTTGTAAATTTTGTGTGTCTGTATGTTTCTGTGTGTGTGTCTGTGTATATGTGTGTATCTGTGTATGTGTATCTGTATATGTGTGTCTGTATGTGTGTGTGTCTGTATGTTTCTGTGTGTGTGTCTGTGTATGTGTGTCTGTATATGTGTGCCTGTATATGTGTATCTGTATGTTTGTTGGGGGTGCTGTTTTAGTTTTGTCTGTGTATCTTTTATATTTTGTTTGTGTTTTATATGATGGGGGTTTTTATGTATGTGTAAGTATATGTTTTATATATGGGTGTATTATGTTTATGTGTGTATTATATTTTGGGGGGTGTTTATTTTGTACATATGTGTTTTTTGAATATATGGTGTGTTACATTTTTTTTTTTTTTCTGGGGTTTGGGGAGGAGGGGTTTATTTGGGGGAGAGTGATGGGGTCGAACCCGGGGGCGGGGTTGAATTGGGCAGGGGGGCCCAGAAATTTTAGCTGTAGGGGGCCCTGAAATCTCTGATGGCGGCCCTGGTGGAGACTTAACCCCTCTATGATCCACTAGCATTTAAATATTCTAGATGGCTTATGGGAAGAGAGCGGAACTCTTCAGCGCCATCTATGGGATGTAGCATTCCTCACTGTTTGCCAGACTTTTACAATATTTTTCCGCATTTTTCTCCGGAGGGTTTTATTAGTTTAATGGCACCCCTATTTAATTTACAGTTGCAACATGGAATACTAAAAAAAAACCCCGATTTAAAATGGAAAAAGTAAAAGGGGGAAAATTTTATTTTCGAATACTTTCACTACGAAA